>CAVMGG010000883.1:0-2500 GCA_963680895.1 Fragum sueziense | reverse complement strand
AGAAACCTTGTGTGCACTCTAGAGGCCACATTTTATGCCCAATCAACCTGAAATTTGCTCAGAATGATTGTCTTGATGAAATCTCGGACCAGTTTTAAATTGGGTCATCTGGGGTCAAAAACTAGGCCACTGGGTCAAATCTTAAAATAACCTTGTGTGCACTCTAGAGGCCACATTTTTTGCCCAATCAACCTGAAAATTGATCAGAATGATTGTCTTGATAAAATCTCGTACAAGTTTGAAATTGGGTCATCTGGGGTCAAAAACTAGGTCACAGGGTCAAATCTGAGAAAAACCTTGTGTGCACTCTAGAGGCCACATTTTTTGCCCAATCAACCTGAAATTTGCTCAGAATGATTGTCTTGATAAAATCTCGGACAAGTTTGAAATTGGGTCATCTGGGGTCAAAAACTAGGTCACAGGGTCAAATCTTAGAAAAACCTTGTGTGCACTCTAGAGGCCACATTTTTTGCCCAATCAACCTGAAATTAGCTCAAAATGATTGACTTGATGAAATCTCGGACAAGCCTGAAATGGGGTCATCTGGGGTCAAAAAATAGGTCACTCGGTCAAATCTTAGAGAAACCTTGTGTGCACTCTAGAGGCCACATTTTTTGCCCAATCAACCTGAAATTTGCTCAAAATGATTGTCTTGATGAAATCTCAGACAAGTTTGAAATTGGGTCATCTGGGGTCAAAAACTAGGTCACGGGGTCAAATCTTAGAAAAAACCTTTTGTGCACTCTAGAGGCCACATTTTTTGCCCAATCAACCTGAAAATTGATCAGAATGATTATCTTGATGAAATCTCGGACAAGTTTGAAATTGGGTCATCTGGCGTCAAAAACAAGGTCACAGGGTCAAATCTTAGAAAAACCTTGTGTGCACTCAAGAGGCCACATTTTTTGCCCAATCAACCTGAAATTTGCTCAGAATGATTGTCTTGATAAAATCTTGGACAAGTTTGAAATTGGGTCATCTGGGGTCAAAAACTAGGTCACAGGGTCAAATCTTTGTAAAACCTTGTGTGCACTCTAGAGGCCACATTTTTTGCCCAATCAACCTGAAATATGCTCATAATAATTGTCTTGATGAAATGTACAAAAAGTTTGAAATTGGGTCATCTGGGGTCAAAAACTAGGTCACTAGGTCAAATTTAAGAAAAACCTTGTGTGCACTCTAGAGGCCACATTTTATGCCCAATCAGCCTAGTCAGAATAATTATCTTGATAAAATCTCAGACAATTTCAAAATTTGGTCATCTGGGGTCCTAAACTAGGTCATGGGGTCCAGTCTTGGGGATTTTTTTTGCCCAATCAAGCTGAAAATTTGTCAGAATGATTATCTTATACAGGCCACAAATCTTAGTAAAATGTGATCATTTTGGAGGCTCAGACACACCATATACAGAAAGCTATTATGTCAGGCAGGCCTGTAGGAACAGGGGGGCTAGGGGGGCTAAACCCTTCCAAAGTTGGCCAAAAATACCAATTTTTCTTAATTTTACACTTAAAATTTTGGGGAAATCCCAATTAGCCCCCACCCCCCAATATTTAGGATAGAGTCTATAGCCCCCCATTATGAAATTGCTTCCTATGGGCCTGTCAGGTGAGCGCTTCTGGGCCAATGGCCCTCTTGTTTTCTAATGACAATGAACTTGTTCTAAAAACAGACCGGGTTTACGGTTTTGTATTGACAAACTGTCGGTGTTGTTATAAAATCTCGTAACTACGGCTTCGATCAAGCCGTAGTTACGATATTTTATAACAACACCGACAGAATACATTGATCGCGAAAAACGTCCCTCGCTTTGGCCGAGTTCCCCACCAGTGTAAATATAATTATCATTGCTTTTTGTCAAGTCTTTTTAGTAAATTGTTCCATTGAAATTCATAGGCTTTGTTGATTATTCTTCAATATCGGTTCAGTAGATCATCTTGTATGAATGTCCCAAAATTTTTTCCATGGGAATTCCAGACTGTCATGTAACACATCCTGGTGTCAATTTATTCACTTGTAAGCAATAACTGTCTCCTTGATTGGAATCCCTCTGAGTCATTGTTTTAATCTCTTCTCGATATAAACAACATGTAGAGTGAATTAATTCTCTGGCGTAATCTGATCAGGCAGTCATGAGATGCTCATGTTTCGTCTCAGCAGTCTGTCATGTGAAATTTAACCATTTTCCGGACCTAGATTTGATGTCTGCAAATAGAAGAGGCTTGGAAAAACATTGAGGCAAATGAAGAAAATGCTGATAATCAGCATTTTCTGCTTTTGCCTTGATGTTTTTCTATGCTATTGTAAATTAATCTTATCTTTATTTACACATACTTTTGTCATCTGCAACAGCTTTCAAATTGGACCAGAGTCATTTTTGAATCAGGTAAAATCTTGGTCATTTTAAATAAGAAATATTGTGTTTGCTTTTGCAGACAGCATAGACTAAGATCAGACTCCATTTCCATGCAGCCTGATCTTGGTCTATGCTGCCTGCTTG
>CAVMGG010000882.1:0-63031 GCA_963680895.1 Fragum sueziense | reverse complement strand
GAATCTCATTGAGTAAACATGGCTTTACCACGGACATCATCCTCGGTGTTACATGCCTTGCAGAATTTAAGTAATCAAACCAACAAATATGAAAGAGAGGCATTATTGAATGCAGGATTAAAGGAAATCTTGAAATGGTTTTCTTTAGCAGCTCGCAATATCATTGAAGATAAGATTAAACTTCCAAAACAAACCGCTAGCTATATGAACAAACATAAAGAAGATGTTGTGAAATTAGCAGATCCGAATATCGATGAACAAACAAAACGAAAAATCATTCTGAAACCTGGTGGTGGTGGATTCCTTGGAGGGGTTATTATCAGAAGTTTATTACGTTGGGATGGTAATAAAACTGTGAGAAAGTTCGGTACGGAAAGCAAACGTTCACAAAAGAAGCAAAATAAGGGGTCTCCTGTTAAACGCTCAAAGAACAAACGTTCAAAGAACAAAGGCCAAAAGAAAAGTTCAAAGAAATCTGCTAAGAAGAAAAGTTCAAAGAAAAGTAATCCTATTGTAATCAATGAGGAATTCATTACAATGCGAAGGTCAAGATCCCCAAGATCAGTGCACTCTGCTCATAACTCTGTTCATAACTCTGTTCATAACTCTCCTCATAACTCAACTCCAAACACAAGTCTGAATAGAAGCCTGAACACCGGTCTGAACTTGTCTCCAATCAGAAGTCTGAACAGAAATTCGGACAAAAGCCTCAATAGGAGTCTCAATAGGAGTCTAAACAGAAGTATTGATGACTTTATTGTCCCACAACATGTACAGCAGCGTACCCCACAGCGTAGCCCACAGTATGTAGCACAACGCATACCGAACTCTAGGAAAGATATTCTGAGAAAACGTCTTTTCGACTTTCAGAAAAAGTACAAATCTTTTCTGCCTCCTGGAAAAGACAGATAAATTTCCAACCGATATCTTCACTCTCATTATCTCCAAACTCGAAAAGACTCTATCAAAAGGGTGTAAAGGAAAGACAAATGCTGATCGATGATCTGTTTTCACACTACGACGACTTGCATCCGAACAGTCCATTAAGACGGAATAAGAAACCAAACAAGGATTCGAGAAAAGAAACACCCCCTGTTGCACCATTTTCACCACTTTTAAGTATGGATACGAGTTCATTATCATCTCCTGCTAGAATTGCACTCAATACATTACGATCACAGTTCTCCTGATTGATTGTCGGAAATGTTTAAAAAAAAACATAAATAAAAAACTTTTTTTTTATTTTTTGAAAAAATAAAAAAATAATTTTTGCAAAAAAAAAAATAAAAAAATATTTTTGCAAAAAAATAAAAAATAAAAAAATAAAAATAAAAAATAAAAAATAAAAATAAAAATAAAAAATATTTTTTTATTTTTTTTTTTTTTGCAAAAATTATTTTTTTTATTTTTTCAAAAAATAAAAAAAGTTTTTTATTTATGTTTTTTTAAACGAATCATTCAAAAAGGATAAATTAATTTGGAAACAATCGATTGATTCATTTGCATTTCAACATAAGACGCGATAACATGGGAAAAGCAAAGAAGAAATCCCCTTTGATAAGAAAACACGGACATATGGTCCTAGCTATGTTGAAATCATCACCAAAATTAAGGAAAAAGATAATAAGAAATTTATCTCCGCCGGTAGTTAAATGCATTTCGGAATGTTGTCACAATGTTTTAAAAGGGAATGTTCATTTGACAGAAGCTCAGAAGAAGAAGTTGTATCCAAACCGACAACATCTTCGTAATATTGCATCTAAGTCAGTTTCTGTTAAGAAAAAGAAACGTATTCTGAATCAGAGAGGAGGGTTTCTTCCTTTGTTAGGACCTGCATTAATCCCGTTATTAGGAAAAGCTGTCATAGGTGGTATCGGAGGAGCATTGAAAGCTTTGTAGATTTCGGGGTATAATTGAAATAATGTCAGTCAGAAAAATGGTTGTTGTTCCATATCAAGTATTGGAAGATATGAAGCAATGGAAAGAAGAAAAAAGTAGGAAACCACATCTTCCACAAGATCCTCAAGTGGCAAATGTTGCACATCTTCATACAGATATGAAAAAGACTTTAGATAGATATGATATCTCAGAAACAGACAAGGCTCAGAAATATGGAGAAACTTTATTCAAATTGCAATCATCGTTTGATAAAGTTAAGAATCCAAAGAACATTCCTCCATCTGTAAATGAATTCTTAAATGAAACAGTGAATAAAGGGGTTGGGTCTGTGTTACATGAACGTATTCTCGAAAGCGTTCCTACAACAATGCAAAGAAAGGCGAAGCTCCTTTTGAATATTCTTAAAGACAATGAAAACATAGCATGGGATAATCAGGGGGTGGTAACATATAAAGGCAAAGCTATTCCAGGTTCTAATATTATTGATCTAATCAATGATTCATTGCGTAAAAGAAAAGGAGTAGAACCAAGAGGTTGGCAAACATTCTCTAAAGCTTTACATGAAAGCCATGTTCCACAAGAGGTCATTGGAAACTTAGCAAGATGGCAATGGATGCAAAAACATGAAGATGATTCTAGCGAAAGTGAAATAAGTTTCACTACACCTCAAATATCAACTCCAAAACGTACACGAAAAATTCCAAAGGGTACACCATCTCTGTCCCAACTTCGGAAAATGTCGCCGTATACGAATCCAAAAGAAAAAGAGAAATTGAAACGGTTCTATACAGATGAACTTAGAAAACCTATAAGAAAAGAATTATCATCTCCAAGTCTTCAGACATGGGAACCATACGAGTGAAAGCAGTTAGGAAATCTGCTAAGAAATCTGCTAAGAACTCTGTTAAGGAATCTGTTAAGAAATCTGTTAAGAAAGGTTCAAAGAAGAAATCGGACCAAAAACTTGATTCTGTTTTAAGAAAACTATATTATGATCCATCCAGCCAAGGTTCCTATTCAAGCATATATCACTTGTATCACTCTGCGAAATCTGTTTTGAAAAATGTCAAATATAGAGATGTTAGGGAATGGTTGCAAGGAGAATCCACGTATACACTACATAAACCGATACGGCGTAAATTCAAAAGAAGAAAAACAATCGTTGGAGGCATAGATCATCAGTGGCAAGCTGATTTGGCTGACATGCAATCATTTGCAAAAGTCAATAACAACTTCAAGTATTTGCTCTGTGTTATTGATGTATTCTCCAAGTATGCATGGGTAATACCTATCAAGAATAAGATGGGAAAAACATTGATTACGGCATTTCAAACCATTCTGAAACAGCGAACACCTTTGTCATTGCAAACAGATAAGGGAAGTGAATTCCGAAATAAAGATTTTCAGAATTTCCTTAAAAAGAAAAATATTCATTTCTTTACGACTGAAAATCCAGAAACAAAAGCAAGTATTGTTGAAAGGTTTCAAAGAACATTGAAAACCAGAATGTGGAAATATTTCACGCATGAGAAAACAAGACGATACACCAATGTAATTCAGAAATTAGTTGATAATTACAACAACACTTTCCATCGAAGTATTCAAGAAAAACCATCAAAAGTTATCCCAGCAAATGAAGCAGAAATTTCAGAAAACTTGTATCCATCATACAAGAAAGTGGTGAAAGTTAAGACAAAAGTTGTTCCAAAACTAAGGAAAGGAGATCGTGTCCGAATCAATAAAACGAAACACACTTTCGAAAAAGGTTATTTACCAAACTGGACACAAGAATTGTTTGAAATTACACATGTCAATTCAGCAACATCTCCAATCACTTATAAATTAAAAGACTTAGATGGTGAACCTATCCTTGGAACATTCTATGAAAAGGAATTACAACTTATAAAAGATAGTGAAATATATGAAATAGATTCAGTTCTCGACAAACGAACAAGACGTGAGGGTAAAAAAGTCATTAAGGAAATTAAAGTTAATTGGAAAGGATATCCAAAGAAATTCCAAAGTTGGATTCCTGAATCATACCTTGTTTAAACATCTTGTTTAAATATCTTGTTTAAACATCTTGTTTAAACGTCTTGTTTAAAAACAATATAAAACATTGCACATCAACAATGCATCCTCATTCCAACATTGAATCCGGTGGTGATAGTATTAGTAATAATATTAGTAATACTCAACCATTTACATGTTTTGGGAATCGTGTGCCTAAGAACCAGTTCACTTATATTTCACAGATCATAATCATTTATGCAATAATTGCAACCTCAATAATTCATTTAAGTCTTCAAAGTCAAGATCGGGAGTTGTGGTTAATTCTTCTGAGTAGTTCATTGGGTTATATATTACCCTCACCAGGACTTAAATTCTCGAAACAAAGCAGTCAACCAACATTTGATTTCATTGACGGAAAAAAATGAATTCCTTTTACATCACATTGCCAAGCGATAGTTCTTTGAATTATCATCGTAATAACACACAATGTTGTTTCAAAGTACAACTTCCAAAAACTGTTCATATTGATAAAGAAACATGGGAAGTAGCTCTAGCACAATTGGTAACACCAACTCAGTTTCTTAATATCAGTGAGAATGAATCTTATTTCGACATAATCACATCTGATATTGCTTTACAAAAGGATATTGCAACAGAAAATAGAAGAAAAGAAAACCCGTTAGAAATCAATGAACTATCCCATGACTCGAATGGCAGACCAACAAGATGGGGAATTCGAATAAAGTTTCCAGCTGGATCATACATTTCTCCATCTCATGTGTTAGAAGTTGTCAATGAAAGTATTGACAGTGAAATTGGAAAAATACTTCTGAAAACAAATGCTTTGATTGAAGTTGGATATTCGACTTCAACCAGAAGACCAAAGTTCGTATTCACAAATGTAATAAAAACAGGGGTAAAGTTCAATAAATCCTTGTTTCTGAAACTAGGAGGAGACCCACTTCTTACAAAGAAAACGTTTTTCA
Organism: Fragum sueziense; assembly: GCA_963680895.1. Classification (NCBI taxonomy): domain Eukaryota; kingdom Metazoa; phylum Mollusca; class Bivalvia; order Cardiida; family Cardiidae; genus Fragum; species Fragum sueziense. The sequence goes on along the minus strand of CAVMGG010000882.1, from coordinate 58,133 downwards.
AAGACTGTAGCGTTTTCGAATTCTTCAAATATACCCCAAACATCGATGCAGGATATAATCACTTGTTTGTTTATTCAGACATAGTTGAATATTCCATCGTTGGGGATACATTAGCACCGCTACTTCGCGTTGTTCCATTTAAAACATCCAACTCAGTTGAAAATGAAAATGGAAGTCAACATATTAACCACGATATAACCATTCCTCACTATTTCCCTGTTTCGAAATCGGATTTCGATAGTATCCACATTAATATAACAGGTGATTCAGGTCACCCTGTTCAGTTCGTCATTGGCAAGACAATTGTAAAGTTGCATTTCCGTAAACGTAAGCAAAAATAAAAAAAAAATGATTCCGGTTTATCGAGGAGTAAGACATCAGTATGGATATGGGTTGGGATCTTTATTCAAATCAGCAATAAGATCAGTTACACCTTTGATTAAACCCATGGTTAAAACAGGAATCAATGCCTTGAAAAAAGAAGGAATTAAACAAGGTCTTGGGATAGCTAAAGATATTCTTTTACATCGTAAGAATCCAAAAAAGGTTCTTCTTTCACGTGGAAAACAATCTTTAAAGAACTTGCGTGAAGAATTCACATCAAATATAAATGGAAAGAAATCCAACAGACAGCATCAGTCTCATTCACGCTCTCGTCGTGGAAAGATCGTAAGCAAGAAACATCGAATCCATCATAAATCTGCAAGACCATTAGATATATTTGATTAACATTTCCGAAAAATCTTAAAAAATATTTTTCTCCCATCTAAAAAGTATTTTTTCTCCTAAAATATTTCCACAAATAATTCCAACATGATGCAAAGTGGATCTTGTGAATGCAGTAAATCCGAATTAGATGTACTTTCTGTACCACCAACAATGACAAGTATGCAGGAATCCCAATGGGTTGAACATTTCCCAATTGCTTCGATTGCAAATGAATCGCCAATCGAATTCAATATCCCACCACAAACAGAGTTGTGGACAGATCTATCCCAATCTTTTCTGTACGTGAAATTCAAAGTCACGAAAGAGGATGGAAATAACCTAGAAGCTGACGATGACATTGCTCCAGTCAACAATTTCCTCCACAGTATGTTCAGCAGTATTGATCTGTATTTGAACAACAAACTGATAACAAATGGTTCAGACATATACCCATACAGAGCATACATTGAAAACCTTCTGTCATACAGTTCTGGTAGTAAGGCAACTCATTTGAAAGCAGGAGAAATGTGGATAAAGGATACATCAGGTCATATGTCCGATCATAATTTGGATTCAACATCCAATGAAGGTTTCAAAGCAAGAAACGCTATCATCAGTCAAAGCAAAACTGTCGAACTGTTTGGTCGACTTCATCTTGATCTTTTTCTCCAAGAAAAATATCTACCAAATGGAGTTGAAATTCGATTGAGATTAAACAAAGCCCCAACCACTTTCTGTCTAGCTGCCCACACTGGTGCAGATAAAGCAAAGATTCACTTTGAAACAGTCAGTTTCCACGTTCGAAATGTAGAACTATCACCAGTGGTTGCAAACAACTTGAATCAGTTGATTGCTCAACAAAACATGAAAATTCCAATCCGAAGAGTAGAAGTCAAAACATTTTCCATCACTGATGGTACACGGTCCAAAGTTGAAGACCATCTATTCCAAGGACAGTTACCAAAACGTATTTTCATTGGAATGGTAACAAACACAGCTTTCAACGGAAATTACACATCAAACCCATTCGACTTCAGACATTTCAATGTCTCTAAAATTGATGTGTCGTACAACGGCCATAGAATCCACAACAAACCGTTTGAACCTGATTTCACCAGCGGTCTTACATTGAGATCATATCTATCTCTGTTTAATGCCACGAAATCCATCGGTGCAGATAAATCATTCGACATAACGAAAGATGAATACGGAGATGGATTCACTCTGTGGGGGTTTGATCTTACACCAGATCAAGGTAGTGAAGAAGGTCAACTCCACCCTATAAAAACGGGTGGTTTAAGAATTGAACTTCAGTTCAAAGCCAACCTCACAGCAGTCATCAACGTGGTTGTGTTTGCAGAATTCGATAATCAAATAGAAATCAACGGACTCAGAGAAGTCATCACAGATTACTAAGCATGCTTGGTCACGAGTATGCAATTAAATTGAGAGAAGACGCTGAAAAAGTGAAATATTCCTCATCATGTGAACCATCAAATCGCACATATGACATTCACAGAAGTTTTCAGACTTGTATGGTGAATGAACTGCAGAACCTTATCATCGAAGAAGTACATAACAGTTGTAACGGATGTCAAATAGATCATCCTAGTCAAATTGAACACCCTATCTGTCTATACATGGACAGAGCAGAACATACAGACTTGTTTATCGAACGAGCGATGTTGAATCTCAATCCATACAAAGTAATGGAAGTATGGTACCCAATGCTGACAGAAATGAAACTCAACGACCAGGAATCAGTAGAGGCCTACAGATTATGGCAAAGTATAAAAAGGAACATTCTCCATGGATTCACTAGTTCGTGGATAAATCAGTGGTGTGAAAAGGTGAAACAGTCGTGGAAGTAAAGATGTACGCAAACGAAATACAATATATCTTAGACAATGGCATGTGGATTAAAAACCTTCATGCAAATGTTTGTGCAAAAGATACGTTACCAAAACAAAAACCACGACATGTTAATGCATATATCATCAACACCGAGAAATCCCATAAGTCGGGAGAACATTGGGTAGCAGTGATATTCACCAGAAATGGTGAAACGTTATACTTCGATTCGTATGGTTTACCACCTCTGGAAATGGAAATAATCAGTTTCATTCGGAATAATTCACTATCATGGACTTTCAACAACCAAATGTTACAAAGTGTGTTTGGACAAGTGTGTGGTCACTATTGTGTATTCGCATTGGATGCTGTTTCAAAAGGATACGATCTACAGAAATTACTCCAGAAAACATTTACCACTAAGAACCTTCACAGAAATGATCGCTTAGTATCATCGTGGTTTATGCAAAACTTTAATTACCTCTTCTAAAATTGTTGTAAATAGCTTGTGTTACTTGTTCATAGTTCATTGTTCGTTGTTCATAGTTCTAGTTCAATAAAATAACAGAAATAAATATATCCTCTTTGTACATTACTTCTTCCCCTATTGCGAATAAGCGAAACGTTCATGATGATTGGCCACATCTTGAAAGTTACGCTATACATAAAACTGATTCTCACAATCATAACAACGGGGCAGCTTCAACCCTCGGATCGAATTCTCCGTAGAATTCCTTGATATCCGAGTGAGAATAGCCCTCGTTGTTAAAACGACTAAGTCCAAAACCCTGGGAGGTCACTCTGGCTACGCGGCAAAAAACGTAGCCAGAATCCCCTCCAAAACCCTGATTTGTCAAAACGACTAAGTCCAAAACTCTGGTAAAAGCGACTAAGTCCAAACCCTAAAATACCTAAACCTAAGTCCAATATGCGTAAGTTAATTCAGAGTCCTGAAATGGTAGGGGAGTCTGGCTACGCCGAAAACGTAGCTAGTCTAGCCTACGAGTTCTGGACTGGGGAGGGGAGTCTGGCTACGTTTTCGGCGTAGCCAGACTCCCCTCCTTTACTACTGGCGGTGTACATGCAACAAACCTTTTGAAAATTGACACAGAAAAAAGAAAGTTGTTGCTAGATATTTGACTTGAATAAAGACCATTTTGTCCGTAGTTGTTATCCATCCCATGATGAACAATCTCCACCGTACCATTATTACTTCAAATAAAATAGTGGCTCATTTGCTTTTTCAGATGTAAAATTCCTGGTCTAGATAACGATACGTATGTAATACAAGACGACCATCACGCACAACTTATAAACTTGACGATACCCAGAACTATTGACGGAGAGTTAGACAAATGCCACGTGTATGACGCAAGTTCCGGTGGTGGTAACGTGACGTCAAATGTAATCGCGTGCACTGATTGGGTTTACGACAGATCGGTTTTTGTATCGACATTCACTGAGAAGGTACTCTTTAATAAACGATCTCTTTTAAGTAGGCCTTTATCTTAATTTTGCTAGTTTCGATGGCTTTCTTTTTCCCTTTCCGTGTTTTACATCGAAGTAGAAAAATAGCATTAATCTACACCCACTACATGTTTATGATGGCACCCGATACAAACCGCTGTCTTCTGAATCTCAAAATAGACATATTCACGGTGGATAATCCCGTGATACAATGTTTTCAGAAAATCTTCAATAATTTTGCAATTACTGGGTTAATTTGAATTCGGTTTGAAGCAGAGAATGTGTGAAAATACCAGGAATAAGCTGGACGTCGTTGATTTTTGAAAACAATCAACTGATAAAAAGTTATTGAAGATAAACCAAAATTTTGGTTTATCTTCAATAACTTTTTATCAGTTGATTTTACAAAAATCCAACACGTCCAGCTTATTTCTGGCATTTTCCAACATTCTCTGCTTCAAACCGAATTCAAATTGGTCAAGTATTAAAAAGATATTGAAGATTATCGGAAATTCTGAGTCACATGATTATACACCGTGATATTAAGCTAAACGAGACCTAGCTTTAATGCCCTTTATCACTTACAATTACATGTAGGGTAGTGATCAGAAACTATTTAAACATAATTGATATTTTGATGGTGGTATAGTCTACAAAAAATAGCCCGTAACAGCTTAATTTTCATGTGCAATTCCTGTTAGTTGAACGTCTTAACATAACATTGCCGAAGTGGGGTCATTACATATGCAGATGTCCCGGGTCAGTGTTGCTTGCCTATATGTTTCTAAAACGCGATACGAGGTGGTGGTATTGTGAATTGAAATTACAAAATTAGTCCTGTCATCTAGGCCTACTTTGATTTTTTTTTAACAAATTGATGGGCCTGCTGATATTCTGACAGACCCTGTAGGGCCTACTACTAACCCTTTCCCAAACAAGAACTGCTTTTAAGTTCCAATTTAAGAACGTTTTAGGAAAATATTGAGGCAAAGGAAAAAACGCAAAAATACCAGCATTTTCTCTCTTAATTGTTTCAATTAATTGCCCGTGTTACATCATTCGCTAGTCATATCTTCTCTATATATCCATGCTATCATCTACAGAAGCTTTGAAATCGGCCACACTAAATTTTCGCTGTTCGAAAAAGAAAATTTTATTTCGCTTCTTTTCTACAAAACTTCGTTACTGCAGCTTGTTTGAAGCTGCAGTTACGAGTGTTTTTATTTAAAACCGACTATATTCTCTTCACAGACCAATCTAGTGTGCGGAGACGCTCTCAAGGTAGCACACGCCCAGACGTTCTTTTTCTTCGGTGTGTTTAGTGGGGACATCATTCTTGGTACTATTGCTGACAGGTGCGTCTTCGCCCGGCAGAGACCCGATTGTTAACCATTTCCAAAACCACTAAAATTTTGCGTTCTCTCTAGTTGAAAGAATACGACTGAATCAATGATAGAAAAGCCATAGGCCCACTTCAATTCTCGTTTAGTCGTCTCAGACATAAAAAAGAACACATCACTAAACCACTTCTTACGTCCCATGACAGATCAAATCAACACGCACTGCAAAATTATTACTATTTCATAATCACTCACCGGTACAAATGAAAAGAAACAATCATGAAAATGTGGATTTTCGTTTATTTTTTTCGAATATTCATTTGTTTGTTCGAAAATAAATTGTTTATCAGGTGATCGAGCATATCCAACAAAATTAATGTTTGGCATTTTACATTTTTACTACTTGAAACTAAAAATTGAAACACGAAAATTAGAATCTAGTCACGTATTAACCCTTTCCCAAACAAGACCTGGTTTTGACGTCCCTAAGAGAAAATGCTTGGGAAAACATTGAGACAAAAGAAGAAACTGCTGATAACCAGCAGTTTCTCCTTTTGTCTCAATATTTTCTGCGCATTATTTTACACAAATACTATATTTATCAACATTTATTTTTCGTCTGCAGTAGCTTTCAAATTGGACCAGTCCAAAATTTTGTCGTTTGGGAAAGGGTTAACAGATTTGTTAAAAAGTTTCTGCAATTGCTATTGTTTTTTGTGTTATGTGATTCCTTAACGTGTAAAGAGGCCTTTTCACAATCTTGGGCATACTTCGAAATTTAATTCATACAGATTGAAATTACATGTACATGTGATTATTTTGTAGATATGGACGTAAGGTTGGCCTCTACACATCATTTATTTTAGAGGTTATAGCCTCTATTGCCACGTCCTGGGCTCCGGGGATTTATGTTCTTGGTGTTCTGCAGTTTGTTGTGGGTGGGTCATGTCACGCCACATTCGTCATCGCATCCGTATTGGGTATGTAATTTTGAAAGCGATGATTCGATTTGAACAATGAAAATGTGCATTTATTTGTTAGCCGACACAGTGCAAGCAGTAGATTTTAATTTCAATTTATAGATTTCAATTCAATGATGATATTGTGACAAAAGGAGTTTCCCGGAATATGCTGATCAACTTTTGTCACATATTGTTGTTTGTTATGGTGCTCTACCAGCATGCCGCCGTATGATTTGTCTTGTGGCGCCGAAATGGCATGGGCGGATCTAGAGGGGGGTCGGGGGGAGGGGGGAGGGGGGGGGGGGGGGGGGGGGGGGGGGGGTCCGGACCCCCCTGGCATTGGCCGAAAATCGAGTTTTGACTATATAAATAGTATAACGTTACCAAGCGCGGATCCAGGTTTGTTTCCCGGGGGGGTGGGGGGGTGGGGTCATCCGATCTTTAGCCCCTTTTTTCGCCAAATTCCAGGGGGGTGTCAGAATCCCCTCTTGATCCGTGCATGTCATACCATGAAGGACTAAATAAAACAACGTTTTGTCGTGGCACACAGGGACGAATGCCGCAGCTTATTTAGGACATAACCAGTAATCTTTTTGATAACCCCTTTTTTCGCCAAATTCCAGGGGGGGGTCATGACCCCCTAACCCCCCTCTGGATCCGCGCATGGTTACATATTTTTTACATTTTAAGCCATCATTTGAGCTTGGACCCCCCCCCCCCCCCTCTGGAAAAAATTCCTGGATTCGCCCTTGAATGGTATGAAACAATTGTGGAGCGTGATGGATCAGTTGTTGGAGATACGACCCATCATAAGATACCAAATAACACTTCGTGCATCTTCGGTCGTCATCTGCGCGGTGTATACGAGCCAATATTTATTTTCATGGAAATTTGACAAAAAAAATTCAATTTTTATTTTCGATTTCTTCTGTGATTTTTTGGTTCAGGATGAAAGTACTACATTTAAAGTAATGAGTAACGTTAACAGGAACGTTATAATACACACGGAAATACTCGAGATCGTCTGTCATAAAACTATTTCTCAAAAAAAAATGTCCTCGCTGTAACAATCACACTTTCTTCCAGAAATTCGATTTGCAAGCTTTAAGTTTATTTCAAAGTATGTTTTTTTTAAGGATAAGAAGCCAGACTGAAGGATTGATGTTCAAGTTAATTTCCAAAACATAATTTGTTTGATTTTTTTTTTTTTTTCAATTTTGTATTGTATTTTCATAATTCAATTGATAATTGTGTCTGTTTCAAATGTAATAAAGCTTCTATCCGAGAAAAAATAACTGCACATATACTTGAGACTCTAGAAAATTTTATTCTCTTTGTATTTCGGGCATAATAAAGTTAGCGAAACGCCTTTTTGTGAAATAATTTGCTGAAAGTGCATCGTTACATCGAGGACATATTAGTTATTGCAAGGACAATGTACGCTATTTTAGGACATAAACGGAAAAAAATAATTTCACCCTTTTATTCAAACTTCAAATAATTAGGTTAAAAAATAACCAATTTTACCATCAAAACACATCATTTTAATTGAACCATTCTGTAATTTGTATCAAAATAAAGTCTTTGTTATTGGAACGAGATTTACCATTACTGCGAGGATTTATTATTTTTCCATTTCTTTCACTGTAATGACTCAAATATGGTCATTATGTATCAAAAACAATTCAAATGTAAAAAGTATAAAAATTTAAATGTAAAAGTTTCTTAGGTTTGTTAAACCCTTTCAAAAAACGGTAAAATGTTATGCTAGGTTACAACTGCTGATCAAGTCAAATATATTACCTCGGCTGCTCAGATTCGCCCATTATTCCCGACTTATGCCTTTTTATACGCCCGAAGGGTCGTATTATGTTATGGCCCTGCTCATCTGTCTGTCCGTCTGTCTGTCCGTCCGTCCGTCCGTTAGCAATTTCTTGTGTGCGCAACTCCTCCTACAATTTTGATCGGAATTCGATCAAACTTGCCACAATGAATCTCCATGGTGTCTAGTTGTGCATCCCGCTTACGGAATTTAATTAACTCTTTTCGTTCTTGAATTATCTGCCCTTGAATTAAAAAAAATGCCCATTTTCTTGTGTGCGCAACTCCTCCTACAGTTTTAATCAGAATTTGATCAAACTTGCCACAATGAATCTCCATGGTGTCTAGTTGTGCACATTGCTTACGGAATTTAGATAACTGTTTTCGTTCTTGAATTATCTGCCCTTGAATTTAAGAAAAAATGCCCATTTTCTCAAAAATGTCCATTTTCTCTTGTGTGCAACTCCTATAGTTTCAACCAGAATTTAATCAAACTAGCCACAATGAATCTCTATGGTGTCTTGTTGTGCAAACAAAATTTTGATAACTTTTCATGTTTGAATTAACTGCCCTTAAATCGAAAAAATGGCCAATTTTACTGACAAGCCCCTCTCGGGCGTATATGCGCCGCTTTGCGAAGCTCTTGTTCTCGATCTCTACTCGACCAACCTCTACTGTCTATTTGATCGACTAAACAGATAAAGCACAGATCGAGTTGATCAAGATGTGGTTGGGAGCCACTTGAGCAAAAGTTTGTGTGATCGATATAAAGATGTTAATCCGATCACACCCGATCTCCAGATTTGATTGATTCCTGATCTGCTCAATCGCCTACTCGATCAATACACGATCGCATATCCATCAATTTTGTACCCAGTCTTTGTATCTAGAAAGATAGTTCGATTACCAAGACCATTCCCGATCACAAATGGCGATCGAGTTCGATCTGTACTTGATCGCTGGATTCGGCTTTGTCGAGTTGATTTGATAGGCAGTGGGAACCTAGCATAAAGATTATACAACTTGAAAACTGTTGGAGACTACAAATATAATGAAGTTATGAACATTTTACTCGTGTACAATATAGATGAGTGGATATCAAGGTAAACGGAGTCGAAGCTAGTAATCAGCATAAATTACTTCTCTTACCTTAGTGTTGTCGCAAGAGTTTTCTAAATTAAGAAGTCAAAACCATGTCTTCATTGAGAAAAAAATGTGACGACGTGAAGAAAGTTAAGCAATTACAAATATGACGAAAAAAAAATAATATTGATTTTTTTAAAACCTTTTCGTCAAACCGTAAATATCACATTAGGAAAATGCGTATGATTTCTTGTTGTTGTTGTTGTTGTTGTTGTTGTTGTTGTTGTTGTTGTTGTTGTTGTTGTTGTTGTTCTTCTTCTTCTTCTTCTTCTTCTTCTTCTTCTTCTTCTTCTTCTTCTTCTTCTTCTTCTTCTTCTTCTTCTTCTTCTTCTTCTTCTTCTTCTTCTTCTTCTTCATCATCTTCTTCTTCTTCTTCTTCTTCTTCTTCTTCTTCTTCTTCTTCTTCTTCTTCTTTTGTAATATGGCTCACATGACAATGTAGATAGACGGTTGTAAGACATTGAGTGTTCAGAGTGTCCCAAACACAAAACAAAACAATGAGAAATAAAGTAATTTGAAAATGTTTTATTTTTAACTTCTTCTTCCCAGATAGGATATTATTTGACAAAACCCATTGCATCTTTTTATTCGGGGTGAAATACTGTGATTGCAAGATTACATGCACAATTCGACTCAATACATGTAAATCGCATTGAAAATTAAAAAAAAAGAAAATCCGCTTGTCTTTTCACAGCACTCCCATAGCATCAGGAACTCCTTTACCATGACCACTCACAAAAAATGACCAAGTAACATCTTCAAAGCCCATGGAACGAGGATACACAGATTCATATGTCAAAAGAAATGGTATTTAATGTCCCTCCAATATTGGGGAAATGTTATTTCAGTAACAATCGTTTAGAATTAATCTTGTCAATTAATCTAGAATTATATTCTTCATAATTATAACATTCCAAGGTGATTGGCGAAAGATCTCAATTAGACTCGTGATAAAATTTATTCATTTGGGGCACAAAGAATCCATAAATGTGCAAGGAGTCCTTGCAATAACGATTCCAAGTCCACTCAGTAACATCTGATCAGTATACATGTTTGGCGACAGTAATTATATATTTTTTTCATCTGAAATAATTCGCTTTCGTGTTATAGTTTAAGACAATTATTCGTAAAGGCCTTTGCCACTTTGATAACAAGTTCATATAACACAAAAAAATTAATTTTGTCATTGCGATAACAATTTTCGTACTTCCAGTAACAAAACTGTCGTTATTGCGAGGACAGTTATTGCGAGGAAATCCGCGACCGTTCTCTCCAAATTGCACACATGAATAATTAGGGAGAAAATATGTTGCATGCTGAAAACGATATGCTTCTACATCTGAATAAGTAAAGCTATACATTTTTAAGATCTGAGCAATATAGTCTAGTTGATCGCATTGTATAGAAAACGAAAAATTAAGTCTACGCAGCCAACTGCCAACCTAATTTTCCTCGCAACTTCGAAACCAGGTATTGCGTTGTCTTCATTTTAACATCATGACTTTGATGAGTGTTTCCACCTCCGTTTTGGTTGTATTTAAAGAAAATCTAACCAAAAAGACTTTGATTACGCACATGTAAGTTATTGCGAGGACATTTCGTATAAAAAAATCCAGGGACAGACATATATGGCAAAAAATCTTCGTCGTATTTATATATTCTCAAAAGGGGCTGACACTATTAATAATTTAAGATATAAAGCATTAATGAAATGAAGAAAAATCCGATTTGTACCTATTATTTTATATCAAAAATCATGTTGGAAATTTAAAATTCTGTCCGGGGACAAGCGAAAATGGTCATTTTCCGGTACAAAAGTGCAATATTTTCAGAAATATTCCATCTGTGAGGCCCAGTAAACTGTCTCTATTGTTGGTAGTGATGGTCGTTACACGATGTACCTAAAAGAACATGTTTATGAAAAGCCATTTCTGAGAAAATGAGCCAGGACAGAGATTTCCACGAAATAAAATATTGGCTCATAATCATGTGACTTAGAATTTCCGATAATCTTCAATAACTTTGTCAATACTTGACCAATTTGAATTCGGTTTGAAGCAGAGAAGGCGGGAAAATGTCAGGAATAACCTGGACGTTTTAGATTTATGAAAAATCAACTGATAAAAAGTTATTGAAGATAAACCAAAATTATGGTTTATCTTCAATAACTTTTTTATCAGTTGATTTTTCAAAAATCCAACACGTTTCTTTAATGCGTGACGTCTGTCCACATTCTCTGATTCAAACCGAATTCAGATCGGCCAAGTATTAACAACATTATTGAAGATTGTCTGAAACGTGATTATCTACCGTGATCTGTGACAACGGAAATTAACGAGAGTTACCCTCATACTCGTCAATTTCCGGGCGTCATCCGTGACAACAGAAATTAACTTGAGATGTCCTCGTCAACAGCAGTTGCCACGGACGATGCCATAGCTAGCAGAAAGTGTGCGTAGATAATAATGGGTTGTTGTCCTTAAAGGGGCACACACCAGGTTTTTCGGGACATTGGGACATTCAGAGATAGCACTATTGTGTGGTGCATTATATTATCCAGGGCCAAAAAGAAAGGAATCTTTACATTTGTATTAAGAGCGTCACTATCTATCAATGTCCAGTTTCCCATAAATGTTGCTAAATATATAAAGTGTTGGTAGGTGAATTATATAAAGATTTGATTTAGAAGGACTAAAATAGACTTCGTTTGAAAGTTCCTTGAACAGAAAAAATTTAGACAATCTAACACGGGTCCCTTTAATATCACGACAAGTATTTCAGCTCTCGAGATGGTAGGTCAAAAGACTCGAGCCTGGACCGGTATTATGCTCCATGTATGGTTCACGATCGGACTGACGTATCTATGTTTGATGGCGTATCTGATTCGTGACTGGAAATACATCAACCTAGCATGTGCTCTACCCACTGTTGTATACCTAGCTTATTGGTGGATTATACCCGAGTCGGCTCGATGGCTCGCCAGTAAGGGCAAGCAAGACAGATATGAGGAACTGATTAAACATGCCTCCAAGACTAACGGGGTGAAGCTGGCAGATGAAGCGTTTGTGATTGACAAGTCTTTGTTAAGTAAAGAGCACCAGGAGGGCACCATGCTGGATATCGCCAGAAACCCTGTGTTGAGAATTAGAACTCTCATACTCTGTTTGGCTTGGTAGGTTGACCATCGATAACGATGAATATTAAGATGGGATTTCAATCCGAGTTTTTATTCACAGGACTTCGGATTTCTTCGGGTAATGTCGGGATTGTTTGGTTGGCTGCGTAAACAGTTGGCGGCGAAAAAAAGCCTATCCGTTTTGGAACTGCAAGTCGAACGCATCAATGTATTTTCCGTCGTCAAATGATTGCGGCGTTGCTCGAAAAAGTCTGGTGTCATGTGAAATTAAATTGGCCACACTTAGTTACGAAAACTGTACACCAAATACCTTTTATTGAAAGAATGTAGATATTTTGATATAGATTATTGTTTCTAAATATAATTTTTATATTATATAATATAGAATACAATCATGTAATTAAATATTTCACCGGAAAATGTCTTATCAAAAGCGTTGTACTTGTAAAGCGAGAATCTGATTAATTAGATGCATCGAAATATTGGCTAAATTTAATTGCAAATATGATTTCTTTTCAAGCGGTTTTACAAACGTAAAAATACCCCCGTAAAAAATGCGAGACAGCGTTGTGTCGCGACATTTAGCCTATCTGTAACTAAAACTTATATACGGACAAAAGAGTGGGCATGCTGCTTTTTTTCTTAACCCTAGTTACTTCAGCTTTAAAAAGGCTATATATTTCTACATTTTAGGTTCAAAGTTTGCATATCGGATATCAAGTTGACAGCAGAAGCCATTTTGTCAGATATCATCTCTTTAGTGTTCGTCCTAGTTTTTTGGACCAATGAAATTGCAGTATATTTGAAAATTCCGTCGCTTTATTTCACATAAACGCACTGCCGGTCAATTTATGTCACGGATATACATAGCCACGCCTCCGTTTCCTGTGCAGTTATGAACAATGATGTAATTTTTGGGAAAATGATGTAATTATTGGGAAAATGATGTAATTCCAGTAAGATCCGCTCGATAGTAGCTCCGGTCGGAGGCATGGCTTTAAGAATGAATGTAGAAGCATATGTTTTCATTGGTTGACGAACCCTAAGTCAGATAGAGTCTGTATAGTAGATTCTACGCGACATAAAAGTTCAAAGGATGCGCCTTTTGAACGTTTATATCGCGTAGAATCTACTATACAGCCTCTATCTAATACTTAATTTCAGGTTTGTCATTGGTATGAGTTATTATGGCGCTACCATCAATGCTGGCAACATGGCGGGGGATTTCTATCTAAACTTCCTGTTACTAATTATAGCCGCATTCCCCGGCTACATGTCGTCACTTCCGGCGACAGAGAAAATTGGACGAAGAAGGTCGAATAGTATGTTTCTATGTGTTGGAGGGCTCGCTAGTTTTTGTACAATATTTACAGTTCTCTTTGGTGGGCCGGGTAAGTTTAAGCATGCAGGACGATATGTTTCTGCCAATGACAGACTACTGTTGTATACTTTGGATTTACATAATCGCACTTCCGGTGGAACAACATGTTTTCAGGCCGCAACCTTTGTAAACTGGCTCAGGGTCCCTTATCGGATGTATAGGAGTTAGTTGTGCATGCATGCTCATGACATCTTTCTTTGCATAGAATTTAAATCATGATAAGTAATAATGTTTTTGGTAAATCATATAGCCAAACGAAACGTTTGAGATTGACTAAACCCATTAAAATTTTGTCTCGTTTTAATCTTTAGTCATTGAGTTGAAATGTTATTACCCTGAATGAAACTATCTACGTTCGTATATGATGTGCCTTATATTTTGAACCTTTCTTGTCAGAACTTACAACAAGAAATTGCAGAATTCAATCTAGAGGATGATGGTGCAGTCCAAATGGACCCTCTAAAAACCAAAGTCATCCCCTTCAGCGTAGTCTTTTCACGATAGAAAGATGTATTATAACACTAAACTTTGTCTCGGGAGTTAAATACAAAAACGCCATTTACCATAATTATTTATAGTTGTCGACTTTTAATTCATTGAAAAAACCGTGTAACATGCCCCTGTACGAGTATATATTAATATACGAGGGGCGTTCATTAAAGATTCCCCAAACCTATTTCCAATAAGATTTTAAAGTAAAGAGAATTGAAACTTGGCACAAATGTTAATCTTTCTCTACATTGCCTCTAGCCAGAGAGACATACTTCTGTCATCGTTTAATGCAGTTTTGGAGACCTGTTCTGTAGAACACCGTAGATTGTGCCCGAAACCTTGCATTGACTTTATGGTGGCATTATCAATGACAGACTGTGGGCACCCATGATTCGGGCTGTTTCCTCAGACTTACGTCCACACTTGAACTGAGTATACCAGTGTTTGACAAAGTCATATGATGGGACATCACCCCCACAAACTTCTTTCATGTCATCAAATTCCTCCTTTAGAGTGCGACCTTTCAAATACAGGAATCTGATGACTGCTTGCTCCATCACACTACCTTACTTAATTTCAGCACACGGAAATGAGAAACAAATAACATTTCAGAGCTGCAATTTTTCCTGTGGCCAATAGATGTATAGAGGTAATGTATGTGTACAATTTCAACTTCCTACCTCAACTGGAAGTAGGTCAGGGGAATTCTTTAATGAACGCACCTCGTATGTTGCTTAAATCGTTTTAAGAAATAACAAACTTTACCTCTTTTCGACGTTTTCCTCTTATGATTTCCCTAATGCTTTCCAAATCCTGATCTATTGGAGGACATTAGTAACACACTCGTTGTTTGCGAAAAGTTAAAGCACAAGGGTTCATTTAACCAATTACCAGAGAGTAAAATTTAGACAAGTTTATAAGCTACAAGCTAAGAAATGATGCAAAAATGTTTAAATGAAATTTTACTCTTTTCTTGTCTTTGTAAGTAGAAAAAAAATATTTGAAATGAAGAAATTACTTGTTTTCCACAATTGTTTTTCAATGCCATTATCTCGTGTGACGTCAAAAGGTGTTATAATATTGGAAACGGTTTAGCTAATATCATTCAACCTACTCGATGATGTACAATTATCCACTATTTCAGAACTACAACCACTAACAATCGCCCTAGCTGTTATCGGTAAGGCGGGAGCGGCTGGTGCATTTTCCTGTATCTACTTGTTTTCTTCTGAAATCCTGCCTACGGTAGTGAGAAACGCTGGTTTAGGGGTGTGTTCGTCTGCGGCCAGAATAGGTGCAATGTTGGCGCCTTATATAGCTAAATCGGTAAGGTCATTTTCAACTGCATGCGGATTGACACTCTTTTCCCAAAGAAAACCAGGTTTTGATGTCCCTAATTGCACAAATTTGAGAAAACATTGAAACAAGATAAGAGATATTTATAATCAGATTTTCTCCTTTTGTCTCAATATATGTTTATTTTTTATGCTTTATTGTAGGCATTATGTACACAATTTCAATATTTTAACACCCATTTCGTCATCTGCAGTAGCTCTCAATTCGGGCTAAACCTATGTTTGTCTTAAGGGAAAGGGTTTTACCATTTTCCTCAACAATGTGTGGTTTAAAGGGAGAATGCTCCAGTTTTTCGGAACACTCGGTCATTACGGTAGTAAATTAAATCTTTCGTACCAATATGTTTCGCTACCATAATTTCAATAATATAACTGTTACACATCATTACAAGTTACCATTTTCGACAATAAAATTGTATTTATTATGCGAAACTGATTTCCTCAAGATGGAAATAGATTATTTAGAGCAAGACAGTCGTAAGTGTGTATGCAGTTACCACGGTTTTGCGTCATTTTATTCATGTGCAGCTGATAAAAATTACTGTAATTCACTAATAAGTGCGCTGACCTATACATTTTCTTTTTTAATTATTACCAGGACATGTTGCTTAATACAATGAGGGAGTTTTTATCAAATTCTGTTATGTAGAACTTGAAATATTTCCAAAAATATGCAAATTTTGACATAAAAACTCCAGCTTTAATGATCTAACCGAACACGTGAGCATGCTGTTTCATACATTTACGTGTTTATAATAGCACATATCGTCGTTGTAAATGCAAAACCTCGTATCTCGTTTTTGGAAAATTTCAAATAGGAGGAAAAACAGTGCAATAACTTTTCCCAAACTGAAATGTTTTACTTGAAATTTGGACATATTGTTCACAAATGGCTTGTCAGTAATACTGATCGGTTAAAATATCTCAAAACCTGCAAGAATTGTCTTTAACTGGGCACAGAAGTTTGTACTTTGAAAATCGCCAGAATCGACATACGAGGTTTTGCATTTACACCGACGATATTTTGGGTTTTCTGTTCTTATTAAATGTAAGACGTTACTTTAAATCCGTTTTCGGGACTAAACGATGAATATACAGTATTTTATTAGCATTTTAGTGACATTGGACAGGTGCAAGAAATTGTGCAATTTTTCGATGTAGGGGTATGTGATACGAATGCCTTTAAAATTCAAACAAGATCGCTGACCATCCATTTTTATTTTATTTTTCAACTAGTAATAACATGTAATTTCAACATACAAAATATATGAATAAATTCTATTATTAGGAAAAATATTAGGAAACTGGAGCATTCCCCCTTAATTGACTGTTATCAGTCTGATTGATATTGAGAGAAAAAAGTACGACTAAAATCCTTCTCCTGAATGTCTAAGGTAACCTGTAACAGATCGAGGATATTTGATAAAATGTTTTTGAATGCTGATCGTATGGTATTTAAGGCATGTCTTAAACTCTTCAGACAATATTGTTCAATACTGGGCAATTCTTACTCCATCAGCATCCATTTCATCGTCTGTAAGAGCTTTCAATGTGGATCCCTAGATATGTGTCGTTTCGGATTTTGAAAAGGCTTATGACACATTATGTAAGTTATGATGGTCGTTTGCTCCTGTTTTCAATATTGATGTAGGGCGAGCTGATCGGTGGCAAATTCGGACAAGCCGAGCCCCTGGTGATTTTCGGCACACTCTCCATTATCGCCGGTCTTGTTCTGACTGTACTACCTGAAACATTACACCAAAAGCTGCCAGATACCATTGAGGAAGGGGAACGATTTGGGAGGTAAGAAGTAATCGGAGCCGTGATCTAAGAGAGAGGACCCTTATCGTTTTTAGGTCAATCACATACCAGATCAGACTGTGCAATTTCATTCGTATATCTCTTTTAACCCATTCCCACAAATGGGCGCACTTTGACACCCAAAAGTTAAAGGGACATTTCATCCCCATTTCAATTTTTTAAAGTATGTCTTGATGCCAAGATTGGTTATTCTAATGACAATAAATGCTATCAGTTTTTTTTAAGTTGTTATTTATAAGCGAAACGTATGTACGTTTAAAGTTGAGACAGATAGGGCAAATCCGAATTGTTGTGGACAACAATTTGATTAATTTTAGCACTAAAATATATATTTCTCGTAAACGGCGCAATATTTTGGCTTGAAATATTCAGAATTTTCATAAGAAAATATGCTATATCAGATAAAAATAAAACTTTTATTTATGAAAAAATATCGTGAAATGCCACTTTAAAGACTTCGGAAAATATATTGGAAACTGAAGAAATTGCTTGCGACAAGTAATTTCTTCAAATGTCACAATATTTTCAACCAGAAAGACTTCAAATTGTGAAATTCAATTTACTTGAAATTATGGTCTACAGCATATTTGAATTGAAACCTGTTTAAAATTTTGCTGGTTGATAAAGGGATAAAGTTTTTTTGTGTGTTATAAAAAAGTTCTAAAAATATAATATTTATCTTGATCAGATTGAGCGCGGAGTATAGATTTGTGTAAAAGTTTTCGTCATATTTTCGGCATTTTTTTTCCAATTTTGCTAGTGTCATTTGGGTAAGCTAAACCACACATATATTTGAGCCGGGATTTAGAAGAGGCCCCTTATAGCTTTTTTGTGTTGTCAGATCAGCCTCTGCATAAGTGCAGTCTGACCGGGACGCATAAGTACTGCTGTCTCGTGGTTGCTACGTGTCACCAAGAAGCTATTTGAGAACAACATGGTTCATGATCAGACTTCGTGTATACGCAGGCTTATTTTGAACCATGTTGGACTCAAAAGCCGTAAGATGCATTTTTTAAGACCCTGGATCAAATTGCTTGGCCTTGTCATTTGGAACACCTCGGATAATTCTATCGAACATCGAATCATCGACTCAGAAGTATGTGTATGAAAAAAATGTTAAGAAATACGATTTCTTGGCCGGAAGTAGTTACGATTCATAAAGTAGTTTTCGAGGTCATCCAAATGAACAACCATGGCAAGTTGCAGGACTTGCAGGTTGTAATCATTCTAAAAATAGAGGACACTGTAACTGCAAACAATGATTTTCAGTATCATTGCCGCTTCATTGTAACAGACGAACGTTTTGTGACAGTGTTGTTGTTCTTTTCTATTCTATTCATAGTCTGAAAGTAGATCCACGACTTACAACCAAGGTATGATTCGACAGAATTGTCCGTGGTGTTCCAAATGAGGCCTTGTATCTCATTTCAGGATGCACCTCGTCGCTCCCAACACAGTCACTGTCAAACTCGATCTGACGAATGAAGATAAAACGAACGAAATAACCGCAGAAGATAGTACTTAAAGGGGAAATTCTCTAAAATAGCAATACATTTTAGGCCTCAAAAGAATCTTTTTTCGGAAACATTCCTTGCGTTCGTCGGGACCAAACAATTTATCTCGATCACTTGTATACAAAGAAGTTGGCCATCCAAAGTGACTTTTTGGAAACGTGCACACGCTCTCTCCAGTGTTTTTTTTTGCTAATTTCTCGGCTGACAGTAAACGGATTTCGATGAGATAAAGTGCACCGTACGAGCCTTTGATAGTACCTTTACCAGTTCTAACTCACTTCACACCAAACACCATGACTTTGTCAAATATTCAAACGCAATTTTACACGACATATGTGCGCGTTTTCCACTTTTACTAGGACACAGAAAAATGCTTGTGTTTGAATGTTTGACCAATCACGGAGTTTGTTGTAGAGTGAGTTAGAACTGGGAAGTGGCCCTCTCGATCAAAGGCGCGTCGTAACGGTACACTCTATGTCGTTAAAATCATTCATCTTAGGCATATGCCTATTGTTGCACGAATAGGTAGCCTAAACCCGTTGCATTTGAAGATAAGAAGAACCCCGTTTTAAACTGACAAGTGCAAATTAAATAGTCCTGATAAACTTGGGAAGATTACAAAATGAATGAATAGTTCTTTTAAAATACTTCAATTGACAATAATGACGGAAAAGAACAAAACGTATATATATTGCAATATGTTTTCTTGTGTTCTCTCAATTTTCGTGGTTCATAAGCATGGTTGATAAGATTTCTTTCAAAATTTGGGCGTCAAAAAGGAGCATAGGCCTACGTTTTCGTCTTCTTGGAATCTCCCTGCTTTTTGGAGCACATTGTATTTCAATGGCGGATCCAGGATTTTTTTCCAGGGGTGGGGGTGTCAAAGCCCAAATGATGGCATTTAATAAGAAGTTATATGGTGAAAATTCAATTTTCGGCCAATTCCAGGGGGTCATGACCCCCTGACATCACCCTAGATCCGCCCTTGTTAAGGTAACGGCCTATGTATCAGGAAATGGAGATGTTCATGTTGCACCACTAGACCTAGCCTAGCCTACATGTCACTTCAAAAACAGTTAACGCCTAGTAGTTGAAATATTGTTGGAAAGGGAAAAGTTGCTCGTTTAGAGCACTTTTCCACTTTTCTAGTTTATTTCAATTATAAACGTAGGCCTATTGAATGAGCTACACAAATTAATTTAGGGCCTATAAATATCAATTTAATTGAAACAGAAAAAAGATTGGATGAGTCGAACGATGGATATCTCGATGTAATGGCGTTCTTTGTGACCGAGACACAAGGAGTTGAACAACTATTGCAACCGGGGAAAAAGATTAACCCTTTCCCAAACAACACCTGGTTTTGACGTCCATAACAGAAATGGCGTGGGAAAACATTGAAACAAAAGAAGAAACTGCTGATAACCAGCAGTTTCTCATTTTGTCTCAATATTTTCTATGCCATATTCTACACAAATCATATCTTTAATAACATTTATATTGTCATTTGTGGCAGTTTTTGAAGTGGGTCGCCCTAAAATTTTGTCATTTGGGAAAGGGTTAAGTAAGCTGCTACAGACGACGAAACAGATGCTGATGACATTGATAAAACATGCCCTATAATGCAGGCCTACAAAAGTAGTGGCTTGATTTGATAAAAAAAAGAAAAGAAAAAAAAAAGATCTTAGGCCTATAGTAGATCTACACAGGACGTCGAACCCTGGACTTGTCTGGGAAAGGATTTTATAAACGGGATCAGTCATATCGAGTCTATCTAACCCTTTTCCAAACAAGACCTGGTTTTGACGTCCCTGAAAGAAATGGCTTGGGAAAACATCAAGACAAAAGAAGAAACTTCTGATAACCAACAGTTTCTCCTTTTGTCTGGATATTTTCGGTTCTGTATTATACCTGTAAAATCTCTTTTATTGTCAGCAGCAGGTTTCCAATTGGACCACCATAAAATTTTGTTGTTTGGGAAAGGGTTAAATATCTGTATAGCCCTTTACCAAACAAAAAAACTTTATACATGTCCAAATTCAAAGATGTTGCAGACGACAATTTCAAGTGAATGGAATTTAAAATATTTTGGTCTTTTGGGGTAGAAAACACTGTGGGAAATGAAGAAATTGCTTGTAACAAGCAATTTCTTCATTTTCCACAATGTTTTCCAAAGTCATTATCTTGTGGGGAGTCTAAAAGAGTCATTGCGTGGTAATGGGATAGACAGAAATCATGTGGACCGCTGTCTGTTCAAACATAAATTGAGAAATGGGACAGGTGTCCCAGTCGATCAAAAAAAAAAAAAAAAGAATTTCCTCCCAGTCTAATTATACCCCAAACAAGGAAGTTGTTGAAAGTTGATGCGATAAAGATACTAAAACGGACATGTTTAAAGTTGTGACAGTTATTGTTGCGTTATGAAATGAGTAGACAGAAACAACTAAAACAGCCTGGTGGGTTCCCGCTGCCCGAATACGCTTCTGTTATCCGATGGTCCGTCAATGATGTTATCCTATGGCTCAAACAGGTAAAATCTACTTTCGATTTGAGTATTGACAACTTTGACAAACATGTCCTTTCCCAAACGTCAAGTTATTTTCACATGTTCAATTTGAAAGGAGTTGCAGACGACAAAACTCGTGTTGATACAGATGGGATTTGTGTAAAATGAAGTTCTAGAAAAATATTGAGGCAAAAGGAGAAAAAGCTGATTGGTGATAGCAAGGTTTGGGTCTTGGTTGGGAAAGTGCTGATATACCTAGTTCGGGTTTGCTACACACTTGATAGATCTAGATTCTAGTTGGATGCTTATCAGATGAAATAATTTGGAAAACAGTATTTTTATTTCCCTCAAATGATTTTAACCCTTTAGTAGATTCTAAAGTTTGGACCAGTCCAAATATAAACACGTATTCTCATATTATGAGGGATCTTGGCCATATTAAAATCCAAAAAAACGAAGTAACTCGGAACACCTTTATTGACATTTAAACCAAAGGAAAATATATTAAACCATGTTATGTTAAGTTGGTTTGAACATCACGAAAAGCATAGTGATGCGGTGTACTGTTGAATGGTGACAGTCAAATAGAATAAAATTGCCACGGTAATGTACGAGCCTCTCGTACCAGTGCCTCTTGTAAGCTTATACTGACCATATATACCTACCGGACATGGAATTACATTGTATCATAGTGTAACATGAACGCTTCGGGATATATGATATCCGATAGATTGAGTATATTCACTTTGAATCGTCCGATATGTGCTTTAAAAGAAATGACACTTACTACAGATGTAACGAATTTCACTGCTGCAATAGTAAATACAGCTGATAACATATTGTTGCTATCAGAAAGCCATGTCAACAACATATATATGATTTTTCAATTTCTATACAGATGTTTTTCTAACAGCGAGAGCAAGTTTGCATGTCCTTAATGCTTAACTTCTATTCAGAACGAAGCATTTAAATGCGCTTATGAATTGTAGCGAACATTACAGTTTTATCAATTAAATTAAAAGTAAAAACATTTCAATAAAAAATCAATATAGCATGAAAATTCCCATATCAATAGATTCCTGACGTCGTAACAAACCTAAAATGAGCCAATGCAAGTATAATAGCATACAAATCCACTGTAACCTAGTAGTATCATGGTGTATTTGTCAGAAAATCGGAATTGATCTATATGCGTAACGTGAAAACGATTTCTGGAACAATGTGCTATCAACGCTTTTGCTTTCTTCACATAAGTAATCAAACTTAAAAAAATCAGCAACATGGAGATTAAAGAGAACAAAAATGCATGTTTTGCTAGATATGTAACAGTAATTACAAATGTAGCGGACATTACATTACACCAGAAAACATGTTTTGCATACCCGAAATGTGCGATACACACCACACATTATCAATATAATCAAAAAAGGTTAGAAAACCTTAGAGAACTGTATAATCTTAATCTATAGATACTCTGGACAAAAATCAAGACTACTTAATTGTATCGAACATTACAAATCATCGCTGGACAGAAACATGTGACAGACACCAACTCAATTGAGCATGATGAAATAAGATTTTCCCAGTGGGAAAAGTTTTTATTTGGTGCTAAAAAAATGGAAATTTCTAGTCTTCTCAAAGTCCAGAAAGGCTCATAAATAATGTTGTGGTATGATTGGTATGAGCAACGTCTGAAATGAATGGTTCTTAAAGTGATCCAGCCCCTGCGATTCATGACCACAACAGCTCAAAGAGGCGTTAAAACTGAATCAATCAATTAATATCAAGGAAAATAACGAAAAGTATCTTGGCTGACGCGTCTAAGAAGCGTGGAAAAAGTCCACAAACATTTTACACCTTGAAAAGGTTGCTCAAATTACGGCAGTTAATCACGTGACCAAACAATATTTCTGACATTTTTCAATAAATATAATAACATATGATCGATTTGAAAATGGTTTAGAGCAGAGATGTTGGGAAATCGCTGGGGATTAGCTTCCGTTTCGTTTCTTAATCTCATAATGCATGTAAATAGCTCTTACAAAATATGTAATGTCCGATACCAAAAGTAACGGACATTACAGTCAAAACAATTGTTATCAAAATCAACTTTCAAAGACAATAAATACCTATGCATTTACCATACGATGATTGCATTCAGTTTTAACCCTTTCCCAAACAAGACCTGGTTTTGACGTCCCTAATAGAAAACGCTTGAGAATACATTGAAACAAAAGAAGAAAGTGCTGATAACTAGCAGTTTCTCCCTTTGTCTCAATATTTTCTGTGCCATATTTTACACAAATCCTATCTTTAATAACATCTGTTTTGTCATTTGTGACAATTTTTGAAGTGGATCACCCTAAAATCTTGTCGTTTGGGAAAGGGTTAATCAAAATAACAAATCGCAGGCTTTCTGCAACACGGTTCTAACTCACTTTTTCATTTTTTTACAGGAGAGACAAAAAACTGTTTCATTTTCTTACAAAGAAAAATTTTGTTCAATAAGAAACATTTCTGAAATTGTTTTTCCATAACAGATATACTATTATAAATCAAATTTATGTGAAATTTGTTTAAAATGTTGTATTTGAAAAAATTTGAGTTAGAACTGTGTTGCAGAAAAAAAATGATAAAAATCGACAAAAATGTTACCCGCAAAACAGTTCTAACTCAAAAAAATTTCATAAAGCACTATTAATTTGGCAGGTATTTATGTTGGAAATCATGTCTATATTTTACCCAAGTAGTTTTAAATGTAAATTCTGTGTTTTTGTTTGATGAAGACCAGAAAAATTGTCGCCAAAATCTATGACAAGAGTTTCAATACGTATCAAAGCACTTATTTATGCTTGACACTAAAATGAAATTGTTTTCATCATAAAACATTTACAAATATAAGCTTTTTTTCAAGTCTAGAATACACTTGCAAGCATATATAAGACAGATCATTTAATCTAAAATGTTATAGTTCAATATTTTATAAGTATAAAGAAGTTCTGCGGCAACAACTTGAGCAGACTCCTCACTAGGTGTCTCACATATCAAATATCTCAGATTCAGCAGATGGTGGATGGACAGTAATTGTCAAATTACATCGCATGAAAATGCTGTATATTATAGCTTATTTATAATGAGACATCATTCCTCTAAAAAGTATTGATCAAGTAATGAAAATTGACTTTATTTATGTCTGATGTCGAACAAAGCAAGCTCTTGAACCAATAGTTTGAGTGGTTCCTAATGACACATGAAACGTTGACCTGAGGTGCATTCTTTAGAGCGAGATTTCTTGAGATATCTTGAGATTTTTTAAGATGTTTTAGGATGATAAAGCATTCATTGCGTTCCTCTGAGCAAGATTTTAAGACGATCACTAGGAGCCACCATTGCTCTATACTTCTTTCGGAACACCTTGGTATATTCTGTAGAATCTATATGGGAGAGAATTGACCGAGTTGTTCTGAATGCTCAATGATTCATAAACCGCGTAGTTCCGAATGCTCCGTGCTTCATACAAATGACGTCATTTGTATGAAGTATGGAACATTTGGAACACTTCGCTTATAATCTCAGTCTTAAAAACGCTGTATCAAAAACATCTTAAGAAATCTTAAAAAATCTCGCTCTAAAGAACGCGCCTCTGAATGCAAAGCAAAAAATTATCAATAATTGTAGGTGTAGTGCTTTTAGAGTTATGTATCTTGTTCTGGAACCATGCAATAGTCAAAATAAAATATGTACAAAGTTTGATAGCAATAATTTGACAGGTTCCAGACTCCAGATATAAGAATGTATCATATCAAACCTTATCCAGAGTTTTAAGTTGAAATGAGATATTGTCCTGAATAAATTTGTTAAAAGTTATGTTTTTGGCCGACAACCTTTTGTAGTCACCCAGCATGTATGTGCAAAGTTTCAAAGATCCAGTGTGAGCTGATATATACTACTCAGACTTCCCAAAATTCATCAGCCAATCAGACAATTTTTCAGGACTGACGTTTGTCAACTCTCTGTCAGCACAACTGTCTGGCAGTCCTGCAGGTGTCATGTCACTCATTTTAAGCCAAACTGACAACAAATTGATAGTTTATAAAAATTTACTATTTCTACCAACAAAAATATTATTTTTGTTTTAATTGATTTGGTCCTTCGGTGTGACATATCCTTTTTGGACTAACAAATTTTGAGGCCTTGTAAGACCGAATGACTGACACTTTTTCTGAACTTTTGGGAAGTCGGACTACTGTTAAGAAATTTGAATAATAGCATTTTACAAAGAATTTGGTGACCTTAGAATATCCAGACCAATATCTATAATCAGTGCATTAGATGCTGATAGATACAAACAACAAAGCTTCAGATTACATCATCAAGAATCCTGGTCAATTTTTGCTTATGGAACTTTAAAAATCTCATGATCTGATGATGACAAGAATTTCAAAGTATCCATTACTTTTATTTCTAAAATAACGAATGGTGAGAAACTAAGATTTGAACAAAACAGAAGAAAACAACTTTTGTCAAAGCAAACTCAGGGATGATTGCCTATTTCTGTAAAAGTTTGGTCATGGAACTGGCAGTTTTTCTTTTGCTACTTGCCCATAGACATGTTATCCTCAGAAAAGTTTCCTGTACCCCTTTTAGTCTTATTTGAAGCTAAAGTATAATAATTATTCCAATCAGATGAAAGGACTTTAGCTCACCACTTCTCAAAAGTCAAACTTTTACATTCATGAACAAGTGAAAATTCATTTAAAATTCCATACCTAAGGGCATAAAATGCTAGACATGGGTTGATGGTATGATTTCTTGGTTATAGCATTTTATGTATTACATGTACACATATTTGCAATAAGATCTAACTAATCTTTAATTTGATCTTTTGCATAAAATCAAAACTAACCATTAGTTCATTCAATTGACCATATTGAGAAAGACATATGAATGAATGATCAGTGAAATCTACATCTTAGTTAGGTTTTGAAATAATTTCTTATGATTAATTGCATTCTAATGTGTCTGATCAGTTATGGCTTTATTTAAAGAACACACCATCACTGATATCCACATAAGATTTTAGTTGTTCAATGGGACACAAATATTATCGTACATATCATATTAAAAAATATTAAGACTGGCATTATAAGAGAGCAAGCTTGTCTGTCCTTTGGTCCGTTGGTCATTAGCTTTTTTCTGTTGTTATTCATTAGGTAATAAGTTATAACTACTGAATTACAAGTAGAAATATTCATATCTAAGACAATGTATGCCATACTGTAACATTTGAAATGTTTTTCAATGCTATATGAATGATGTGGATTGCCTTATTATAATTCCAAATATGAAGTGGAAGAAATTCAAACAATCATTTTATAAGGTATATTGAGCTTACATGTTTAGTGAAACTTCACTCCAATATGTTGTATAATTATTTATTTGATGGACCATAATTATTTCTATAATAAAATGAGTCAAAAGAAAGCTTTTAGGTCAAAGATTTTTGATAAATCCACTAAATCTCTTGCAAAAAAGATATTGCACTGAAATTATTAAAATTTAGAGTCCTAGCCATATTTTTCTCATCAAACATTTTAAAAAATGGGCTAATAGACAAAGATCATACTGTAAAGCTGTCTGATTTTAGTTCAAACTAAAATATGTGTCACTTGCAAGCCAGGTTTATTCAAAGAATTTATTATTAAAAGAATCATATACATAGAAAGAACTATTTAAGTTACTGTTATTGACCGAAAATTTACATAGACTTAATAGGGATTATATTTTGCAGGAAAAGGGTTAAAACACAAGAAAATCAAATGAAAACCATTATGACATGTTTCTTTAACTTGCTATGTTATTTACTGATGTCATTGATGAAATAAGACATAAAAGAGGTTCTAACTCAGATTTTTTTCTGCAACACAGTTCTAACTGGGCCAGTTAGAACTGTGTTGCAGAAACATAAAATACCACTTTGAGTTAGAACCTTTTTAACAAATTTGATTTTCTCAATTAATATGAGGAATTTTTGAAAAATATTTTAAGGGATAATGTATTGATATTAGTTAGTTCCAAAAATGTAAAAAAGTGATTTTTGATAAAAAGTGGAGTTAGAACCCTATTGCGGAAAGCCCACGAAATAAGGTGTGATGTAATAAAAAGGGATTTAAGAATGCAAATCACTTTGCAAACACTCGCTTTTGCAAACACCAAACTGGTAAAAAATGTTTATTTTTTTCAGTTAGATAAAGAAAATTGGCTGGTCATAAAGCCTCCTGTTTAGATACGTCATTATTTACGTCATAAAGTCAATAAACTAAGCTAATTATACCGTGAGAGATAATGTCTATAGATACTCGGTATTGAACATTACATCGCGGACATTACAAATTGATATAAAACGGGTCAGAAAAAATATATGCGTATGGGAATAAATCAACATATATTATTTTCGATATATACACAGAATTTCCTATTTGGCAGGTGCTACTTTAATGGAAAATTGGATTGCATTTTAGGGAAAATCAAGTATCGAACTTTGCAACAAAAAGTCTCAAGGATCCCCGCAGTCTGATTTGTAGTGTAATCAGAGGGGGAAAATTCCTCTTCATAGACTTATAGGGCTAATTTACTTTTAGTATTGTGTATATCGGTTAATTTGGCCATAGTAACAATTAATTTCCGTGGATTCTGTACGGCCCATCTTGTAATAAAATTGACGGTAGCGGACATTTCAGTCGCTGTTAAAAAGTGGCGACAGTACATTTTGACTTTTTAACTGTGTTGAAGTGCAAGTATTGGTGTTGCAATTTCACATACAAATTGTCGAAACTGGTATTTTTAAATGTGTGGCGAATAATTGGCGTTAACACCTTTATCATGATCGAGAATTTGACGGTTATATTGACTTCATAAAAAGCGACAGTATCGAACGTTACATTTTGTTTATATTGACCTGATGTTTACTACTTGAACATATACACATTTTAGATTTACTTTGTTTTAAAGATTCGTCTTAGTAACTGCTTTAAAATTGCGGTGAAAATTCTAGGTCTTGCATCTACCAAACGCACGGACATCACGACGACATGTGAATCCCTCATCTCGTGAGAATACGTGAAAGCTGTTGCAGATGTCAAGTAAATACTGATCAAGGGTGGATCTAGAGGGGCCAGGGGTGGGGGATCCGGACCCCTCCTGGCATTTGCCTACAATCAAATTTTTGACTGGATAACATTACATATTATACACATTTAAAGCCATTATTTGGGCTTGGATCCCCCCTGGAAAAAATTTTTTGCTTGGACCCCTGGAAAAAATCCTGGATCCGCCCTTGGTGATAACCAGGATAAAATTTCCTCTTTTGCCTCAATATTTTCTATGATATATATCATACTTAACTGGGAACTCCTATCTTAATGTTATCAACCTTTAAGAAAAAAAAATTATTTAGTAAAGGTCATAAAACAAGGAAGTTGTGTTTCCCAGGGTGTGTTATATATGAACACTTCTCTGTACTATCTTAATTGATATTAACCCTTAACCCTTTTCTGAAGAAGCCCTGTTTTTTTTTGTCCCCATGACAGACATGGCGAAGATCTGGAAATTTTTGTCAGACATTCGGACTGACAATTCTAAATAATATGTCAGACGGAATGAGCCTCTGTCAGACCAAAAGGTCAGAATAGAAATAAGACACTTTTTCAATCTTTAGATTGTTCAAATGAATACCCACAACAAAGGGCATGGATTTTTAATAACCTATTTGGAATGCTTTTAACATCCCCCTTCCCCCAGTTTTTAGTTTTTCTAACAAATAGTATATCAAAATTGCATAGAGTAATGAGTATTCTAAAATATTTTGGCTTTCATGGTAGCAAACTGACAACTGCTGATATTTTTTTTTCATAATTAGTAGACAAGTGTTTTTTAGAAATGCATACTAAGACAGATCCACAAATATATTTAATAAAGAAGACAAGTGTAAAGGGTTACATCTATGTTTCATCCAAAAACGAAAAGGGTCAACTCACAAAATATTTTTGGCCCGGTGCCAACACTTCCGCGGTACTGTCTTTTGATGTCTGATTCTACCCACGCTTTGTAATTGACTGGTCCATATTTGGATGACTCATGTTAGTTAAGGGATGGAAATTCACTTGATTTATCGTTTGGATTATTGAAAAAAGGTCTTTATCTTTTAATTCATATTCTTAGTTCTTGCTTAGTAAATTATAGATCTTTTCATACAGACAAACCTAAAAATTAGCGTCGGACAGTTGGACTGACAGAAAGGAAAACAATATCGGACAGAGTGAAATTTCATCGGACAGGTCCGCAGGTCCGACGGTCTTCGCCATGACTGCCATGATTATGATTTTCCCCTGTCATAAATAAAACATGTGAAAATATTGAGGGCCTTGAGGCAAAAGTAGAAAATGCTTGTAACCAGCATTTTCTCATTTTGCCTTAACATTTAGTGTTTACTTATTGTACACAAACTCTATCCACATCTATCTACATCCATGTGGTCTGCATCAACTTACAAGTTAGACCACTGGAAATTGTTTCGAAAAGTGTCAATAAACAGGGAAGTGGTTTTTTTCCACGATATTTATGATATAAACTCTTTCTAAAACATAAAAAATTTAGACCCTATTTGAGACAGAGATGACAATTTGTAGATGATAAGGAAAGGCATTGCATAAAAAGAGCCTGAGCACAGAAAATTTTTAAACAAAAGGAGAAAATGGTTTCATTTTCTTTGTTTCAGAATAAATTGAAAGACAGCATATCATGTTTTCGTTTAGCTGGAGTAGATGGAAATAAATTGTTGGTAAGTTACTAAATCATCAAATATCTTATGACCAAAATGGGTAGGAAATCATAATTGTGAATTTGTTACATACATAATCCTTTGCAGAACAAGACCGGCTTTTGACCTTCCTATTTGAAAGGTTTGGGAGAACATTGAGGCAAAAGAAGAAAACGCTGATAACCAACTTTTCCTCAAATAAGACCCAACCAACTTTACTACATAAGGAAAATAAGGAAAACTTCAAGGCAAAAGCCGAAAATGCTCATAAGCAACATTTTCTTCTTTTGCCTAGATATTTTCTCTGCTACTGATATATATTTTATGCAAGTAATAATATCTTCATCAATATCAATTTTTATCATCTGCAGCTGCAGCTTTCAAATGGGAGGAGCTCCCTAAAATTTTGTTGTTTAATTAGCACATATCCAGATAACAAAATTTTGGACTTTTTGAAAGTGCTGTAGACGACAATTTCAAGTTGAAAGAATTTCAAGAAATCCTTCCATTTTGGGTTAGCACACATTGTGGAAAATGGAGAAATTGCTTGTGATAGCAATTTCTTCATTTCCCACAATATTTTCTACACAGAAAGACCAAAAAATGTAAATTTTCATCTACTTGAAATTGTCGTCTGCAACATCTTTGAATTTGGAGCACCCCAAAATTTTCTCGTTTGGGAAATGGTTAACTAAAGAAAGTTTTGTTTGTGTTTTACAGAATTGTACAGAAACAGACCTGGCAGGAATAGACTGTCCAGATAAAGAGATAAAGTAAGGAAACCTTGGAATACACGAACATGGTGTATAATCACATGATACAACAATTTCAGAAAATCTTCAATAACTTTCTTAATATGGGACCGATTTCCATTCGATTTGAAGCAGAGAAGGTGGACAGACATCACGCATTAGATGGATATGTTGGATTTTTTAAAAATCAACTGACAGTTGATTTTTCAAAAATCCAACATGTCCAGCTTATTCCTGGCATTTTCCCAACTTCTCTGCTTCAAACCGAATTCAAACTGGTCAAGTATCAAAAAAGATATTGAAGATTATCGGAAATATTGAGTCACGTGATGAACACTGTGATGAACATTTGTTGTTTGATTGCAAAATGTTTTGGTACAAATGTCAGACATGACTGTATTTCATTAGACAATGTGAAATGCTACCATCAATATAACATTAAGTTTTTATGTGTCACTTCAATGTTTAGCTCACCTGAGCACGAAAGTGCTTATGGTGAGCTAT
The DNA here is from genome assembly GCA_963680895.1 of Fragum sueziense. Lineage (NCBI taxonomy): Eukaryota > Metazoa > Mollusca > Bivalvia > Cardiida > Cardiidae > Fragum > Fragum sueziense. The sequence continues at coordinate 26,562 of CAVMGG010000882.1, read as the reverse complement.
TGTGATACCACTGTGTCCGGCGTCCGGCGTCAGTCGTTCGTTGTCCGTAGTGTGTCATCTGTCAAACTTTGCCTTGTGTGCACTCTAGAGGCCACAGTTTTTGTCCAATCAACCTAAAAGTTGACCAAAATGATTGTCTGGACAAAATCTTGGACATTTTTGTAATTGGGTCATCTTGGGTCAAATACTAGGTCACAGGGTCAAATTTTAGAAAAACCTTGTGTGCACTCTAGAGGCCACATTTTTTGCCCAACCAACCTGAAAATTTGCCAGAATAATGATTGATTTGATAAAATCTCGGACAAGTTTGAAATTTGGTCATCTGAGGTCAAAAACTAGGTAACAGTGTCAATTCTTAGAAAAACCTTGTGTGCACTCTTGAGGCCACATTTTTTGCCCAATCAACCTAAAGATTGGTCAGAATTGCTGTCTTGATGAAATCTCGTACAGCTTTGAAATTGGGTCATTTGGGGTCAAAAACTAGGTCATAAGGTCAAATCTTAGAAAAACCTTGTTTTCACTCTAGAGGCCATATTTTTTGCCCAATCAACCTAAAAATTGGTCAGAATTGTTATGTCGATAAAATCTCGGACAAGTTTGAAAATAGGTCATCAGTCTGGTGTCAAAAACTAGGTCATGGGGTCAAATCCTAGAAAAACCTTGAGTGTACTCTTGAGGCCACATTTTTTGCCCAATCAACTTAGAAATTGGTCAGCATTGTTGTCTTGATGAAATTTCGGACACCTTTGAAATTGGGTCATCTTGGGTCAAAAACTAGGTCATGGGGTCAAATCTTAGAAAAACCTTGTGTTCGCTCTTGATGCCACATTTTTTACCCAATCAACCCTAAAATTGGCCAGAATTGTTGTCTTGATAAAATCTTGGACAAATTTGAAAATGGGTCATCTAGGGTCAAAAACTAGGTCATGGGGTCAAATCTTAGAAAAACCTTGAGTTCACGCTAGAGGCCACATTTTTGGCCCAATCAACCTTAAAATTGATCAGAATTGTTGTATTGATCAAATCTTGGACAAGTTTGAAAATGGTTCATCTTTGGTCAAAAACTAGGTCATGGGGTCAAATCTAGAAAAACCTTGTGTTCACTCTAGAGGCCATATTTTTGGCCCAATCAACCTGACAGTTGGTCAGAATTATTGTCCTGATAAAATCTTGGAAGATTTGTAAATTTGGTCATTTAGGATCAAAAACTAGGTCACAGGATCAAATCTTAAAAAACCTTGTGTGTACACTAGAGGCCACATTTTTTGCCCAATCAACCCGAATTTGATTCTGAACATTTTCAGATTTTTTTTCCTTTATATCTCTGAAGAGTTTGAATATGGGTCACATGGGGTCTTGAAATAGGTATCTAGGTCAAATCATAGTATAACTATTGCATTTAAAGACTAGCTTCATCATATACGGAAAGCTATGATCTAAGGTGAGAGCTTCAGGGCCAATGGCCCTGTTGTTTTCTATAACAGCTATTGCTTTGAAACTTTGCACATGTATGCTTCTGTTACCATAATATCAGCCTCTAGGCAAAAGTGTGTTACTCTAACATTGAAATAATGGAATTTTTACCCTTTTCGGACTTAGAATTTTTTTCTATCCAGCACTTGATAGTTGCACTTGGTTGTCCTGAGACAGCTCTTTTTTATGTCGCACCAATTCGTCAGAACTCAGCTGATATTCCTTATCCTGACTACACCCAACCATGCCAAGCAATCAACTGTCTTGACATGTCAGGTGATAATACAGTCGACACTCGTTGTGTCGAAGTCGGAGGGGTCGTCAAAATACCTCGACATATCCAGAGTTCGACTCATCCGATTTTGTTTGGCTTCGATAAAATTGATATTTGACCGTTTTTGAAAGTAATCAAGTACGATTATTATTGAAATATAGTAGGAAAAGGAAAGAAATTGCTCGTTTCGAGCAATTTCTGTCCTTTTCCTACTCTATTTCAATAGCTATATTGAGTTCAAAATTATTTTGTTTGAACACATTATGTCCATTGATGAGGATTGGACAAGATTTGAACTTTGACTTTTAAGCAAAAATTCGACTTATCCAATGTCAACAAAACGAGTGTCGACTGTACCATCATCAGTTGATTTCTGCTGTGGCAGGTTTTACCTGCTTCTTATGTAATCACTGTTTGGTGGTTGTACGGTAATGTGCCATTTGAGGTCAATATGAAGCTCTGATCCTAACTGTGTTTCAGGATGGTTATGAACATGATACAGCAGGCACAGAAAATATTGAGACAAAAGGAGAAACTGCTGGTTATCAGCAGTTTCTTCTTTTGTCTCAATGTTTTCCCACACCAATTCTATCAGGGAAGTCAAAACCTTGTATGGGAGAGGGTTACTTGAAGTATTGCTCCTTTACTTGAAGCTCTGATCCTACTGTGTTTCAGGATGGTTATGAATATGATACAGCAGGTGGACAAGCCAGGCAGACCATTTGGTAATGCTAGGTAAGGCAAATATGTTTTACATCTGCAGATCAATAGAGGGGGGCAGGGGTCTGGGCTCCACCTCAAATTTGTAAAGAAAAGGCTTATCAAAGTGAATTTTTAGGATTGCTATGGGCCTTTAGGGTAAGCTATGCTGTTTGTGGACATCTCTTGTTAATACACTTATTATTTTTCTTTTCAATCTGTTTTTCTATGTGTATGTCTGTCTGCATGAACTTCATTTCTAACTAAACATTTACTTATAGGTCAGAAGTTGAACTTTAGTTGTAATACTGCAATTCATATATTCACAAATCAGCTTGAAGTTTTCTCAGAATTATAATGTTCTTTTACATTTTTTTTTTGGGGGGGGGGGGTATAAATTTGGCCCTTTGTATTGCATGTTCTAACATCATTGCAATTTGATCTAAAGCCACAAATACTATCAGATATATGCATTTAACATTACATTTTCAAATCAAACCTGGTTTTGTAACCCATATCAGAGACAGCTTTTGAAAATAGAAGAAATTTATGACAATCATTTGTTTTGCATTTTACTTGGTGTTGATTGTGTGGTCTGTCGGTTGAAATTTGACCAAGTCTAAAATTATGTCCCTTTGGAATTAGTTAACCCATTACCAAATGGGCAAATTTGGACTTGTCCAAATTCAAACATGTTTCAGACGACAATATCAAGCCAGTGTAATTTTGCGTTTTTTGGTCTTTTGGTGTAGAAAACACTATGGGAAATGAAGAAATTGCTTGTCACAAGAAATTTCTTCATATCCCATGATGTTTTCCAAACCCTTATCTTGTGGGACATCAAAAAACATTACTGTGGGAATGGGAAAGGTTCTCTACTGTTAATTTCTTACAATGCTAAATGTTTGAATATTTCTTTTTTCTTTTGCATGGCTTTTGCATGTTTTAACCCTTTTCCAAACAAGACCTGGTTTTGACGTCCCTAGAAGAAATGGCTTGGGAAAACATTGAAACAAAAGAAGAAACTGCTGATAACCAGCAGTTTCTCCTTTTGTCTCAATATTTTCTGTGCCATATTTTTCACAAATCCTATCTTTATTATCATCCATTTTGTCATTTGTAGCATTTTTTAAAGTGGATCACCCTAAAATTTTGTTGTTTGGGAAAGAGTTAACTTGATCTTTCTTCTCTACCTAGTGGCAGTAGGCAGGCGAATCAACAGCCAAGAAAACAGGGAGCTTCATGGTAAACAAAGCATTTAATCAGATAATTTATATTCTCCCTTAGTTTTATCCCTTTCCCAAACGACAAAATTTTAGGGTGATCCACTTCAAAAACTCCCACAAATGACAAAATGGATGTTATTAAAGATTTGATTTGTGTAAAATATGGCACAGAAAATATTGAGACAAATTAAAGGAGAAACTGCTGGTTATCAGCAGTTTCTTCTTTTGTCTCAATGTTTTCACAAGCTTATTCTATTAGGGTCGTCAAAACCAGGTCTTGTTTGGGAAAGGGTTAATCAGATAATTTATATTCTCACATAGTTAAGTGATACCTCGAGACTGTAGTTTGTATTTAACCTTAGTTAATGTTAGTTGAATCCATGTGAAAATGTTGTTTTTATGGATTTTTAGCATGACTATTTGAAAACTATTCGTAGAATTTGGGGGCGGGGGCTAATCTAGTTACGTCAGCGTAATGCTTTGGCTAATAGACCTTGAGCCACCAATAACCCCTGCTCCCCCCCCCCAGAGGGAATTTTGAAGGGTATGATTTTCTGAAAGCTTATAACAAATGCTACAAGATGAGCTTTGTTTGCACTCTAGCCGTTGGGGCTTTTGGCTGTAACCCTTATCTAAAACCCTTAACCCTTTCAAATTTTTCATTCAAATATACAGACAATTATTTGGTCATATCTTGATTGAATTTTAATCTACATATGTCAAAATGGTATCAAATGAAAGCTTATGACTTGCTCTTCAATTTGTAGTTATTTTATGCAAATTAGCTCATTTGCATATTCATGAATATTAATGATTTTCCTTAAAATTACTAATTTTTTATGAAAATTTGGTTAATACTTTCCAAATGAAGGCGTTTCTGTCCAGGGGGAATTTTGTAATCATGGTTTATCTTAAAGTACATTTTATTAGAAACATTTTGAGCATTGTTTGCACTCTGGCGGTTGGGGCTTTTCGCCGTAACCCTTATCCAAACCCTTAACCCCGCCAAATTGTTCATTTAAATTTTGAAAATGAATTTGGTCATATCTTGATTGAATATTGACACACAGGTGTCAGAATGGTATCAAATGAAAGCTTATGACTTGCTCTTTCATTTTCAGTTATGTTATGCAAATTAGCTCATTTGCATATTCATGAATATTAATGATTTTCCTTAAAATTGCGATTTTCGACAAAAATGTGGTAAATACTTTCCAAAACAGAGCATTTTTGTGCAGGGGAATTATGTAAACATAGTAAATCTAAGAAAATCATATAAGAAACATTTTGAGCGATGTTTGCACTTTGACCATTTGGGCTTTTGGCCAAATCCCTTATCTAAACCCTTAACCCTATAAAATTGTTCATTCATTTCAAAATGTTTTGGTCATATCTTGGATGAATATTGACCTACAGATGTTAAAATGGTATCAAATGAAAGCTTATGACTTGCTTAATAATGTGCTATAAATTTTATGCAAATTAGCTCATTTGCATATTTATGATCATTAATGACATTACTTAAAACTGACCTTTTTTCCGAATATTTGGTAAACACTTTCAAAAACATTGTGTTTCTTCTCAGGGGGAATCATGTAAACATGGTTTAGATTAAAGAACAGTTTATAAGAAACATTTTGAGCAATGTTTGCACTCTGGCGATGGGGGCTTTTGGCGGTGACCCTTATCTAAACCCTTAACCTCATCAAATTGTTCATTCAAATTTTCAAAACGTTTTTGGTCATATCTTGATTATGCATTGACCTACTGGTATCAGAATGGTATCAAATTAAAGCTTATTGCTGGCTCTTCCATATGCTATTATTTTTCATGCATATTAGTTCAGTTGCATTGTCATATATATTAATGAATTTCCTTAAAATTGTGATTTTTCAGCGAAAATGTGTTAAATACTATCAAAAACAAGGTGTTTCTGTTTAAAGGCATTATGCAAACATAATTTATCTTAAAGAACATTACATGAATAACACTTTAAGCAATGTTCACACTGTGGCATTTGGGTATTTTACCCAAACCCCTTATCTAAACCCTCAACCCTATCAAATAGTTTATTCAAATTTTCAAAACGTTTTTGGTCATATCTTGATTAAATATTGATCTACAAACGTCAAAATGGTATCAAATGAAAGCTAGTGAATTGCTTGTATATTTTATAATTACTTCATGTCGATTTGCTCATTTACATACTCATAAATACTATTGATTCTTAAATGTTTGGGACAAAAACACATTTATTGTGGAAAATCCATAAAATGTATTCCATTTGACAGTGCTATATGTTATATAGTAATCCTGTTATGTTATGAACATAGTAACCCAGTTATGTTTAGTAATTGATCTATGTCGGTTTCCATCATGATAAACTTGCCCAACTCCCACAGTTTGAGTAATTCCAAGATTGCCACCAAGTGCGATGTGAATCATTTTTGGTCAAATTGTTCTAGAACAGTGCAATAAGTAAGTGTCTTAATATGGAATTTCACATGCTGATTTAAACCTGGTAGCATAGTTGTAGCATTTAAATATCAGGAAAATATTGATCTGAAGATATCTATGGCCATCGAATGCCATCCTGGAAAACATATGCCATATTGAAAGAGATTGTGTATCGCAAGGGAACTATTTTCAATTTATTGTGAGGTGGTACTATGCTGAAAGCACATATAAGAAATATGTGTAGATAAGGAAGAATATGAATATACATTCAGCATGGGCTGTTGGTAGTATGGATCAGTTCACATCTGTTCTGATCTGATACAGATAAATAAATGCATCGTAATAAATGCAATAATCTTTTGATCACAACCAGTAATTGTCTGTACTCTAACTACATACATCGCGTACATCTCTTGATTTTATGTATCTGATACATAGGCTTTACATATGGCACCCAAAGCTTAATTTATCTGAATTAAAAATGCCTTAATAGAGCATAAAGGAATGGTAACACCAGTATACCTGATCTGTCAGCCACATATCAAATACACTTAAGGCCAACAAATTGACTATGAGGAAAACACAAGGAAGTGCTCTCCAGATGGAGAAAAACCATGCTGTTTTCTCCATGTGAATGGCAAAAGTAAGGCCTTGATAATTGCTTAACAATGTTATTTTGCTGTATGTATGCAATTTGTCTACATTCCAGGATCTCTGTTCATCCATAAAACTTAAAAAACTTAAAAAAATAATTGGAATGATTAATTTTACATGTGTATTAGAATAAAGTCCCCCATTTTGTGTCATTCTATGGCATATGATAAAATGTTTATGTTTAAAGTCCTATTTTGCGTCAATTTTGGATTCATGTAGCAGTTTTACAAAGGATAGCATTCTGTCAACTAAACTAGATATAAGCAAGAACACCAATACAATAAAAGAAATTAATTTAACTTATTTGCACTTAAAACAATAAAGATTAAAAATATCAAATGGAAACTAAATACATACATTGAAAATAAGATTTATAGGAACAAAATATAATGGGCTGCACACTTTAAAATTACTGTTACTTCCAAACAAAACATCAAATAGATTTCAAACAAGGCTTATATGTTGTTAAAAGAGTGAACATGGATATTAAATGGTTGAAAACTCACGAGAAAGAAACAATCGGACCTTTTGGTACGTATTTAAAATAAAAAACCTTGCAAAACAATCAAAATTTTAGACAAATCATTAATATGCATGCTTATGCAAATGAGCTAATTTGCATAAAATATCTGCATATTAAAGAATAAATCATTGGCTTTCATTTGATACCATTCTTACACCAGTAGGTCAATAGTCAATCAAGATATGACCAAGCATGTTTTGAAAATTTGAGTGAACAATTTTATAGGGTTAAGGGTTTGGATAAGGATTATGACCAAAGGCCCCAAGCGCCGGAGTGCAAATATCTCTCAAAATGTTTCTAATAAAATTTTCTTTAAGATAAACCATGTTTACATGATTCCCCCAGAACAGAAACACAATGTTTTTGAAACTATTTACCAAATATTAGCAAAAAGGTCACAATTTTAAGTAAAATCATAAATATTTATGAATATGCAAATGAGCTAATTTGCATAAAATTTATAGCAAATTATTGAGCGAGTCAAAAGCTTTCATTTGATACCATTATAACATCTATAAGTCAATATTCAACCAAGATATGACCAAAAACGTTTTTAAATGATTGAATAATTTATAGGGTTAAGGGTTTAGATAAGGGTTTTGGCCAAAAGCCCCAACGGACAAAGTGCAAACATCGCTCAAAATGTCTCTCGTATAATTTTCTTTAAGATTTGCTATGTTTACATAATTCCCCTGCACAAAAACGCCTCATTTTGGAAAGTATTTACCACATTTTTATCGAAAATCGCATTTTTAGGAAAAATCATTAATATTCATGAATATGCAAATGAGCTAATTTGCATAACATAACTAAAAATGAAAGAGCAAGTCATAAGCTTTCATTTGATACCATTCTGACACCTGTGTGTCAATATTCAATCAAGATATGACCAAAGTCATTTTCAAAATTTAAATGAACAATTTGGTAGGGTTAAGGGTTTGGATAAGGGTTAGGGCGATTAGCCCCAACCGCCAGAGTGCAAACAAGGCTCAAAATGTTTCTAATAAAATATACTTTAAGATAAACCATGTTTACAAAATTCCCCCTGACAGAAATGCCTTGTTTTAGAAGTTATTTATCAAATTTTCGCCCAAAAATGCAAAATTTAATGGAAATCATTAATATTCATGCATATGCAAATGAGCTAATTTGCATAAAATAACTTCAAAATGAAGAGCAAGTCATAGGCTTTCATTTGATACCACTTTGACATATGTAGGTCAATATTTGATGAAAATATGACCAAATAAGTAATGTAATTTTTTATGAAAAAAATGATAGGGTTAAGGGTTTTAGATAAGGGTTACAGCCAAAAGCCCCAACGGCCAGAGTGCAAACAACGCTCAAAATGTTTGTAAGAAAATATACTTTAGGAAAAAACATGTCTACAAAATTCCCTCTGGGGGGGAGCAAACATGTTTCTAGCTCAGGGTCTATAAGCTTTTATGTGCAAGTTTGTCAAATCTCTGTTTATACTGATGCTACTGGTCAGAAACTTTGCACATGCCTCTGTGACCATAATATTAGCCCATAGGCAAAGATTCTTTACTTATTAGCAAAGATTTGTTACTCTGACATGCAATTTGATTTTTTTCCTTTTCAGATTTTTTTCACTCTCCAGCATTTGATAAGTCACCCTTGGCTGTCCTGAGACAGCTATTGTTCTCAAAGTAGCCAATCTATGTGTTTGTCCCTTTCTTACTCTCTATTTTTTTTGTTTTAAAAATACCTTTTTTTAAACTTATGTATATTCAATCTCAAGTTTTGATTTGTTTCGCTTACTTGCAAATTATTGCAAGTGCATTTTTTTTTACGAGCCATATTAGAATGTATTTTTCTATCAAGCTAGCTATTAAACTATGTTTCACACAATTTTCAATTCATTATCTTGATGATGAGCTATAGATCTACTATTCTAGCTTAAAATTATACATGGCTTGCTCAAATACATGTAAATAGGAATGAAAGTGAATATGAGGGTCATCCAATAATAAGTGTGTTGTCATATCTCAAAAAGTGTTTGAAAGAATTTAACCCTTTACCAAACGGCAAAATTTTAGACTACTCCAAATTCAAAGAGGTTGCAGACGACACCTTTACGTGCTTGGAGTTTTATAATTTTTGATGTTTTTTCTGTAGAAAACATTGTGGGAAATGAAGAAATTGCTTGTCACAAGCAATTTTTTCCATTTTCCACACTGTTTTCCAAAGCGATTATCTTGTGGGGAGTCAAAAAGAGTCACTGTGTGGTAATGGGTTAATGATACTTTGCACACTCATGGTCTAGCATATTAGCTATAAAAATGTGTGACCATGACCTTTGAACATGTCATCTTGACTTTGGAATTCGACCCAAATGAATATGGCCTGTATTCTTCGTACGGTAACAGATACAGCCTTGATATTACAACTATGGATACCTCCTGCCAAAACCTTTCATTTATACCCATGACCTTTGACCTTGTTACCTTTACCGAGTTTGATCCACTTTTTAAAAACTTTTAACCGGGCATATACAGTATTTTATGTCTTATTACACATACAACATAGATATTTCATACATGGATACCTCCTATCAAAACTTTCATAATATGATCATGATGGTCTTTGACCTAATTACCTTCAACTGGGAGTTTGACCTACTTTTAAAGAATTTTAACCTGGCCTATATTCTATACTATAACAGATACAGCTTTGATATTACAAAAAATGGATCCATTCTTACTTTCTTTTAACATCCCCCCTTAACCCTTTCCCAAACAACAAAATTTTAGGGAGGTCCAAATTGAAAGATCTTGCAGACAACAATTTCAAGTCGATCAAATTTTTAGTTTTTGAGTCTTTTTGGATAGAAAACATTGTGGGAAATGAAGTAATTTCTTCATTTTCCTCAATTATTGATTTTTCCAAGTATTTCTTTTGAGGGAGTCAAAAGGCGTCAATGTGCAGAAATGGGTTAAACCATGAGACCAATTTTGACCAAACTTGACAGGAATGTTCCTTTGGTGACTTGTTTATAATTTTAATTTTGAAAAGCTTTTTAATTGAACTTCCTTCTTGTTGTATGGGAAAGTGTTAAAAATTTAAAGAAAGGACTAGCATTGAATAATGGGCAGTTTATTTGAACTTCTTACTAAATTGACCTTATTTTTGCAGGTACAACAAACAAGATGGATATAAGAGACCTCCTCAACCTCCAAAGAATGACAGTGGTGAGCATTTTGTCACATTTTTATGCCCCTGTATTGAGAGATGGGGGGCATATTGTTTACTCCTGTCTGTCTGTCCATCTTTCTGTCTGTCTTTCTGTCTGTCCGTCCATCTGTCTCTCTGTCCGAAAACTGAACATTTGCCTTTTCTCCAAAAGTATTCGACATACAAACCTCAAATTCGGTATGCAACTTCCTTTCAATGATATCTATCTTGTTCCATACAATTTGACCTTCCTCAAGGTCATCTGTTAGGTAACATCCCAATTGGTCTACTCCCATTTCGTCTACTGTTTTTTAAGTGCATTGACTTTGGACCGTCTAAAATTTTGGTGTTTGGTAATGGGTTAACCAGTTACCGGACTGTGGAAATATTTCTTATCCAAATACACAGGATGTTGCAGAGGACAATCTCAAGTGAATAAAATTCTAAATTTTTTGTGTAGAAAATACTGCGGGAAATGAAGAAATTGCTTGTTAAAAGCAATTTCTTCGTTTTCCACATTTTTCCTGAGCCTTTATCTTGTAGTTGTGAGGTTTTGACTCCAGCCAACATCTTATGTTTATAATTTCAGAAGATGATTCAGATGGCTCCTGGGGCTCAGACTTTGAAGAAGGTAAGTTCTGAATAAAATTTAATCCAGTTAGCCCATTGCCACACATTTAACCCTTTCCCAAACATTAAAATTTTAGGGTGGTCCTATTTAACCCTTTCCCAAACAAGACCTAGTTTTGACGTCCCTAATAGATAGGGCTTAGGAAAACATTGAGACAAAAGAAGAAACTGCTGATAACCAGCAGTTTCTCCTTTTGCCTCAATATTTTTTGTATTATATTATATATATATTGGAAAAGGCTGTGGAAAATGAAGCAAAATTGTGACTAGCAATTTCTTGATTTCCCACAATGTTTTCAAACCTAAAAGATCAAAAATATTAAATTTCATTCACTTTAAATTGTCATCTGCAACACCTTCGAATTTGGACCAGCTGCAGTCTATTTTTTGCTGTCTGGTAATGGATGACATTATTTTAGACAAACAATAGTATTCTTTAGGTGTTGTCCAAATAGAAACAGATAAAATACAGCTAGTAGTTATTAGATTTTATAACAATGCTAATGGTTTGTCAATTCATAAACGTAAACACAGTCTATTTTTAGCACAAAATTCATGACCATTACATATGGGACAGGATCTGGTAAAAAGGTCCCTTTTGACAATTGACAACAATTTGAATCCAGATCAACCTGTGCAAATGCAACCTGTGCAAATGAAGATCCACATCTAACATATGTAAATCAAAGTACTATGTTGCCTCAATATGAATGCCTTTGCTGATGACAAATAAGACATTAACCCTTTTCTAAATAGCAAATACTGTTCCAATTTGTAAACTGCTTGAGACAACAAAATTTACGTTGACAAAGAAAGGATTTGTGTACAATATAGTATAGAAAAAAAATATCAGGTCAAAAGGATAAAATGTTGATTATCACTATTTTCTTCTTTTGTCAAAATGTTTAGAATCAAATTTGTTGTGTAGAGAAGAGTTAAAGAGTTATATACTCATACTACCTTTTTCTGAAGAGATTGAGTCATTTTGTCTAGGAAGATCCTTATTAGCCTTTCCAAAATGGCAGGAATTTTAACTTTTCTAATTCAAAAGACACTAAAAGCAGACACTAAAATTGGTGTAAAGTGATTTTGAATAGAACATTTTTTTAATACATAAAGTATTGAGGCAAAAGGAGAAAATACTTTACATCAACATTATTTTCTGTTTTACCAATGTTTCCCTAGTCTTTTCCATATGGGAAATCAAAACCATGTCTTGTTTGGGAAAAGGTCGAAGATTGTCACTACTTAGGAAAACATTAAGGTTGTAGTAAGTGCAAAGCTATTATAAAAATGTATGAGCTGGGACTGAAAAAGTGTTCCTTATGACTTTTGAGAACAATATGGTTTTAAATCAGCCTTTTTTGTTACAGTGTTTGTATCCACTGTCACAGAGAGTACAAACCAGATCTGGATCATGTTTTTTGGGCCTTTTTCAACAACATTTAAATCTACCTAATAGCATAAAGAATTTCAACAAATGTTTGAATTTTGAAACGCATAGAATTTATCTTTTTTGAAAAGGTTGAATCTTAACTTAGTTTTAAATTCTGTAAGAATAAAAGTTAAAATATACTCTTTAAAAATGAACTGTCAAAAGCACTTTAATATTTATTATGTTAAATGTATTCAATAAAATCTGTAGCCAAAAGGAAGCTAAGGTATTTGAAGAAGCCCACTCCTGACATAGAAGGTATACAATCATATCTATAGTTAGTTCACTGCTTTTTAGGCCTAAATTGGTATACATAAGGTTCAACCTATATTGGAACTTTCCTGAACTAGATATCCTGTATATGAAAATCACGGAAAAGTATTGAGACAAAAAAAGAAAATGCTGATAGCAAGAATTTTCTCCTTTCATCTCATTATTTTCTGTGGTATATTATACGCAAATCTTATCTTTATCTACATGTATTTTGTGTTCTCCAGCATCTGTCAAATGGAAACAATCTAAAATTTTGCCATTTGGGAAAGTATTAAATACATATTGTCCAGCAAGATTAACCCGGGACATCTGCATATGTAATGACCCCACTTAGGCAATGTTTTGATGTTCAACTAACGGACTTTGCGCACGAAATTTAAGCTGTCCCTGGTTAATTTGGGTGGACAATACAATGAAATTAAAATTGAATGGAAATCAATTCCAGCTATAATGCATTTAACCCATAAGCACACAATGACTCTTTTTGACTCCCTCCAAGATAAAAGCTATTGAAAACATTGTGGAAAATGAAGAAATTGCTTGTAACGAGCAATTTCTTCTTATTCCACAATGTGTTCTACATCAAAGGACCAAAAATGCAAAATTCCATCCACTTTAAATTGTTGTTTGCAACATGTTTGCATTTCAACAGGGCTAAAATTTTGCTGTCTCGTAATGGGTTAAAGAAGCCAACTCAAGTGGTAGAAGGCATAATTATCGTCATGGTGTTGAATCGCGTAACGCAATAATTGCAAAAGATCTTCAATAATTTTTCAATACTTGAGCAAATTTAAAAGGATTTGAAGCAGAGAAGGTGTAATTCAGAGAATGGATGGATATACTACTAAATCTTTTAAAAATCAGCTGATAAAAAGTTACTGACAACCAACTTAAATTTTGGTTGGTCATCAATACTTTTTTTGTCAGCTGACTTTTTATCTGTCACATCCAGCTACATGTAATACCTGATGTTTTCTGCCTTCTCTGCTTCCAACCGAATTCCATTTGATGTAGTATTAAAGCCTCTCTTACAACCGGTCGCATGTTCTCCTGCATGCGGTCTGCGTCTAAAACGTACGTTTAGTCATGCGATGCACGCACGTGTAACGTAAGATTTTGGTGGACGCAACCACAATGCAAACTACACACAGCAAAGAATTGACCGGACAATTCTTTGAGGCGCTCTTACAACCCCTCATGCGTCTTTATAAATCTTGAGATTTTGCAGAATTTAAAACGTGCGATTTAAAAAGACGCACGACAGGTTGTAAGAGAGGCTTAAGCCTTTCCCAAACAAGACTGGGTTTTGACGTCCCTAGTGGAAAATTAGGCTTGGGAAAACATTGAGTTTCTCCTTTTGCCTCAATTATAATTTTCTGTGCTATTTTGTGCACAAATACCTTCTATTCCAACACACATTTTGATGTCTGAGGCAGCTTTCAAACTGAAAGGGATTAGAAATTTGCTGTTTGGGAAAGGGTTAACATAATAATTGACAATTTTCTGAAACTGTTGTATCATGTGAATGGCTAGTTAGTTTACTGCTTTTGGAGCCTTAAATTGGTATAGATTAGGTTCAACCTTCTTATGCCGTTCTCAAACAAGACAAAGTTTTGATGTTTGTATAGGAAATTTTGCTGCTCGGCAAAATATCATGGAAAATGATGAAATTGCCTGTTTGGGAAAGGGTGAATGATATCATTAAAGGTGAAATAGCTTCAGGCCTTCACCTATAGCTGTCAAATTTTGACAAATTAATTTTACTGCATTCCAAGTTTAAGTAAATAAACTAAATATTGTCGTTGTAAATGCAAAACCTTGTATCTCGTTTTTGGAAAATTTTAAAGGGGAGCGAACAAATTGTAACAACTTTTCCAAAACAGAAACATTTTACTTGGAATTTGGACATTATGTTAACAAATAATGTATCATTATGCCCCCTTTCGAAGAAAATGGGGGTATATTGTTTTGCAAGTGTCGGTCGGTCGGTCGGTCGGTCCGTATGTCGGTCGGTCTGTCCGTAGACCAAACCTTGTCCGGAGCATAACTCGAAAAGTATTGAAGGTTGAATCATGAAACTTCATAGGTGGATAGATCTCATCATGGAGAGGTGCAGTGCACAAGAACCGTAACTCTGCCGATCAAATTTTTGGAGTTATTGCCCTTTGTTGATTTTATAACTTGATTCTTGTCCGGAGCATAACTCAAAAACTATGTAAGGTAGAATCATGAAACTTTACAGGTGGATAGATCTCATTATGGAGAGGTGCAGTGCACAAGAACCGTAACTCTGCTGATCAAATTTTTTGAGTTATTGCCCTTTGTTGATTTTCAAACTTGATTCTTGTCCGGAGCATAAATCAAAAACTATGTAAGGTAGAATCATGAAACTTTACAGGTGAATAGATCTTATTATGGAGAGGTGCAGTGCACAAGAACCGTAACTCTGCCGATCATATTTTTGGAGTTATTGCCCTTTGTTGATTTTCAAATTTGATTATTGTCCGGAGCACAACTCTAAAAGTATGTAAGGTAGAATCATGAAACTTTACAGGTGGATAGATCTGACTATGGAGAGGTGCATTGCACAAGAACCGTAACTCTGCTGATAAAATTTTCTGAGTTATTGCCCTTTGTTGATTTTATAACTTGATTTTTGTCCCAAGGATAACTCAAAAAGTGTGTAAGGTAGAATCATGAAACTTTATAGGTGAATAGATTTCATTATGGAGAGGTGCATTGCACAAGAACCGTATCTCTGCCAATCAAATTCTTGGAGTTATTGCCCTTTGTTGATTTTTACACTTAATTCTTAACATTGCCTATATCTCATGTCCTTTTACACATACAGCCTTGATATCTCACACATAGATACCTCCTATCAACTTGGTTCACATTCAACCATGACCTTGGACCTTGTGACCTTGACCTTGGAGTTTGACCTACTTTAAAAAAAATAAACCTGGCATATATCTCATAACCTTTTACAAATACAGCCTTGATATTTCACACATGGACACATCTTACCAAGACCTTTCACAATTGACCATGACCTTGGACTTTGTGACCTTGACCTTGGGGTTTGACCTACTTTTAAAAGACTTTAACCTGGCCGATATATCATGTCCTTTTACACATACAGCCTTGATATTTGACACATGGAAACCTCCGACCAAGACCTATCAAATACGACTATGACCTTGGATCATGTGGCCTTGACCTTGGAATTTGACCTACTTTGAAAAAAATTAGACTGGGCCTATATCTTATGTGCTATGTACACATGGACACATCTTACCAAGACCTTTCAGATTTGACCATGACCTTGGACCTTGTGACCTTGACCTTTGACTTTGACCTACTTTAAAAAAAACTTTAACCTAGCCGATATATCAATTCCTTTTACACATACAGCCTTGATATTTGACACATGGACACCTACGACCAAGACCTTTCACATTTGACCATGACCTTGGACCTTGTGATATTGACCTTGGTGTTTGACCTACTTTAATAATACATTAACCTGGCCTATAGTTCATGTCATTTTACATATACAGCCTTGATATTTCACACATGGTCACTTCCAACCAAGATATTTCACTTTTGACCATGACCTTGACCTTGGAGTTTGACCTACTTTTAAAAAACTTAAACTAGGCCTATATCTCATGTCCTGTTACCTATACAGTCTCAATATTTTACACATGGACACCTCCTACCAAGACCTTTCACATTTGACCATGAGCTTGGCCTGTGTGACCTTGACCTTTGATTTTTAGCTCACCTGAGCACGAAGTGCTCAAGTAGAGCTATTGTGGTCACTTTTTGTCCGTCGTCCGTCTGTCTGTCCGTCCGTCCGTCCACAGTTTCGTGTTTACACTCTAGCATCTACAAATATTAGCCAATCTTGACCAAACTTGGTCAAAACATGTATGGCCATAAGATCTCGGATGAGTTCGATTATGGGTCAGATCGAATTAGAAAGTCAGGAGTTATCTGCCCTTGAATGCGTATAATACTTTGTTTTGACATTGTTTACACTTTAGCATCTACAATTATTGATCAATCAAGACAAATCTTGGACATAACATTGCAGACCATAAGATCTCGGATGAGTATGATTTTCAGTCTGATCTGACCAGAAAGACGAGAGTTATGTGCCCTTGAATTTGACAAAATTGCCATTTTCGGCTGTTTTTGACACTGTTTACACTCTAGAATCTACAATTATTCATCAATCAAGACAAAACTTTGACACAATGTTTGGGACCATGAGATCTCTGATGAGTATGATTTTCAGTCTGATCTGATCAGAAAGTTGAGAGTTACTTGCCCTTGAATTTGACAAAATTGTCATTTTTGGCTGTTTTCGACGATGTTTACACTCTAGAATCTACAATTATTGATCAATCAATCCAAAACTTGAACACAATATTGGGGATCATAAGATCTGGGATGAGTTTGATTTTCAGTCTTATCTGATCAGAAAGTTGAGAGTTATGAGCCCTTGAATTTGACAAAATTGCCATTTTTGACTGTTTTCGACCTTATTTACACTCTAGAATCTACAATTTTTGACCAATCAAGACAAATCTTGGACACAAGGTTGGAGACCATAAGATCTCAAATAAGTTTGATTTTCAGCCTAATCTGACAAGAAAGATGAGAGTTATGTGCCCTTGAATTTGATAAAATTGCAGCTTTCGGCTGTTTTTGACATTGTTTACACTCTATAATCTACTATTATTTATCAATTAAGACAAAACTTGGACACAATGTTGGGTACGATGAAATCTTGGATGAGTTCGATTTTCACAATGTTATTGACCATAAGTTCGTTTTCAGTCTTAAAGTCATAAATATTTTTTGAATTGAAGAAAAGTGTTGCTTATATCATTTTGGTTTAGGTGAGCGATTTAGGACCATCATGGTCCTCTTGGTACATACTTTTAGAAATCTTTAACCTAGCCTTTATCTTATGTCCTATTACACCTACAGCCTTATATTTCACACATAGACACCTCCTACCAAGACCTTTCACATTTCACCATGACCTTGAATTTCGCAACCTTGACCTTGGAGTTTGACCTACTTTTAAAAAGACTGAAACCAGGCATATATATCATGTCCTTTTACACCTACAGCCTTGATATTTCACACATGGACACCTCCAACCAAGACCTTTCACATTTGACCATGACCTTGGACCTTGTTAACTTGACCTTGGACTTTGACCTACATCAAATGTAGGCCCTTGAGGGGGCATATATGTTTTACAAACATCTCTTGTTAATACGGATCCTGCAAGAATTGTCTTAACTGGACACACAAGTTTGTACTTTGAAAACAGCAAGAATCGACATACGACGTTTTGCATTTACAACGACGATATTCAATATTAATTACACACAATTCATGATATTCTCAAAAAAGTATTTACCATAATTATTCTAATAAACGCCCAAGCGTTTATTGGAAAAGTGTTTGATAGAAAAACTTGGAGGGTGGACGTTTATTAGAGGTATTCTAAATTTGATTGTTAAAACATGCAAATCAAATATCAATTCATGGACTCAATGTAAATGAGTTGGCAAAGTTTTGTTACAAGTACTGTAAAATACGATTTTTGGTATAACTCTCTCGCTGCCAATGTCGCCGAAAGGCGACCCATAGGAAGAATGCCAATGTCGCCGATCGGCGACTTTCAAAAAATAGTAAATGAGGTCATTCAAGGTCATCTGATCAAACTGCCTAATAAAAAGTATACTATTAGGCAAAACACTTTATGTGCAATTATTTCTGAAAGTTTCAGCTTGATACTATCTAACAATGTTTTTTTGCTATTCTATAAACTAATAAGCCCTCTTATTAAGTTTCCAAAATTTGGCACTGGAAATAGGAGAATTCCAGGAAATTTGGCAGCGAAAGAGTTAAATTCCTTTATTGTAAACAGATTGGCGGTCAGGAAATCATCTCGTTCGTTGCTTTTGGAAATGATCTTTGTTTATGACAAACAATACCTTTTTTCTGGATAATGGGAATGGGCGTTTATTAGAATCAACCTTGTTTGCTGAAATTGTGCTCAAAATAGGCTGATTTTCTTCTGAGATTTTGGGGATGGAGATTTGTCAGAATATGGGCATTTATTAGAATAAAAGTGGTAGATACTTTCACCTGTTACCTCACAACTACTAAGTGCTAATTCCCTTTTAGTCTGCCTACAAAGTCAAAAAATGTGACTTTCGTAGGCATTCTCTGAACATGGGCGACTACCATGCCCAATGATATCTTCAAGGCATGGTACGTACGGCTTGCCCGGTAGTCGCCTCTAGCAGGCGATATTGGTTGAAATAAACTAGGTCAAAGGTCATTCGGTACATTTTTCAGACATGCCCCCTAAAATACCTCATAACTTACACATTTATTAAGCTAAAACAATTATTTTGGTACCTAAATAAAGCTAACGATTTGTACTGTCACTTAAAACATCAATATGCAACTTTACGAATTTGTGTTTTTGTAATTTTTGATAAATATAGCAAAAAATGGCCAAAAAATCACAAAAATAAGTTTTTTCGAAAAGTAAAAAAATCCTAAAAAATACAAACGGTATGTTTGGATGAATGACATTATAGTTAAAAATTGCCTAGACACATGTTGTTAACTGAAATATATTTGCTTACAGAATTAGTCTTTGGCTTACCCCTGTAGCCATAGCTAAAAGTGGGTGGGGTAAATTTTCCAAAAAAAATACAAAAAAACACAAACATTGGTGTAGCAATACGAACTTCATATAAATAATATTTTACGATATTTTTACGATGTTTTATTGGAAATTCTTGTTTAAAAATAATATTTTCATGAATTTTTATAGCTTTCGATGCATTTTCCTAAAATATAATAAGAATTTTAGGGGCAAAAACATTGCTCTAATAAAACAACATTAGAACTATATATAGCTTAAATATCAACATCACTTAGTCAAATCTTTGCCTCTTTTGACGAATACATGGTCATTAAAAGTGCAATTAAATAAATAAAGACTCAAAATAAAACAGAAATTAAGCATAATCAGCAGCTGAAAGTAGTCATTTCACTATCTTATAGCTCGCGATAATAGACCTGGCAGAGCAGCCCTAGCCAATAGGCTGGGATGCTCTACCAGGTCATTTATCGTGAGGTATACGATCATACGACATTGAAGGTAAGTATTTATGTTTCAACATGTTTTGTTCATTAATGGTGTAGTTTCACTTTGTAAACCGGGCGTTTAATTCCATTATTGCAATGTGATTATGCAAAGTGATTACATCTGGTAGCCTTACGAGAACATTCGAACATGTACATAAAATGTAATTAGGAACGAATCATTCCATTCTATGGATTTTTTTTTATCACAATCATAAGTCTGACTGCAGTTCTGATATGCGATTATGGTATGCGATAAGAAGATATTAAGTGCCCATGAAGGTATTATACTTGTATATACTTAGATATGTATATATTCTGTTTTTATTCGGGAGACAGGGCGGAGCCTAAAAACGGTTCATTACATTTAAAGGGACATTTCATTCCAATTTCATTTTTTAGCTCACCTGAGCACGAAGTGCTCAAGGTGAGCTATTGTGGTCACTTTTTGTCCGTCGTCCGTCTGTCCGTCTGTCCGTCTGTCCGTCCGTCCGTCCACAATTTCGTGTTAACACTCTAGCATCTACAAATATAAGCCAATCTTGACCAAACTTGGTCAAAACATGTATGACCATAAGATCTCGGATGAGTTCGATTATAGGTCAGATCGAACCAGAAAGTCCGGAGTTATCTGCCCTTGAATGCGAAAAAATAGCTAGTTTTGACATTGTTTACACTCTAGTATCTACAATTATTGATCAATCAAGACAAAACTTTGACACAATGTTGGTGAACAGAAGATCTCGGATGAGTGTGATTTTCAGTCAGATCGGACTAGAAGGTCTGGAGTTATGTGCCCTTGAAATTGAAAAAATTGCCATTTTTGAGTGTTTTCAACTTTGTTTACACTCTAACATCTACAAATATTGACCAATCAAGACAAAACTTTGAGACAATGTTAGGGACCATCAGATCTTGCATGAGTTTGATTTTCAGATTGATCAGATCAATAAGTCATGAGTTATACGCCCTTGAATTTGACAAATTTGCTGTTTTCGACTGTTTTTGAATTTATTTACACTCTAGCATCTACAATTATTGACTAATCTAGACAAAACTTTGACACAATGTTAAGAACTATACAATCTCAAGTGAGTCCGACTTTCAGATTGATCGCATAAAAAATTCCTGAGTTATATGCCCTTGAATTCAACAAAATTGACGTTTTCTACTGTCTTCGACTTTGTTTACACTCTAGCATCTACAATTATTGACCAATCAAGACAAAACCTGGTCACAATGTTAGGGACTATAAGATCATGTACGAGTTTGGTTTTCAGATTGATCAGATCAAAAGGTCATGAGTTATACGCCCTTGAATTTGACAAAATTCCCATTTTTGAATGTTTTTGACTTTGTTTACACTCTAGAATCTACAATTATTGACCTATTAAGACGAAAATTTGACACAATGTTGGTGACCATAATTTCTTGGATGAGCTTGTACTTCAGTCTTGTCAGACTAGAAGGTCATGAGTTATTTGCCCTTGAATTTGACAAAATTGATGTTTTCGATTGTTTCTGACTTTGTTTACACTTAAGCATCTACAATAATTGTTGACCAATCAAGACGAAATGGACACAATGTTGCTGAACATAAGATCTTGCACCAGTTTGAATTAGCTCAATTAGAGTAGAGTTTGCTGAGCCCGTCAAATTGACAAATTTGCCGTTTTCGACTGTTTTTACTCTAACAACCACAAATAGCGACAAACCGAGACAAAATTTGGACACAGTGTTGTTGACCATAAGTTTGTTTTCAGTCTTAAAGTCACAAGTAATTGATTTGAACAAATCTGTGGCTCATATCATCTTGGTTGAGGTGAGCGATATAGGACCATCATGGTCCTCTTGTTTAAAGTATGTCTTGATGCCAAGATTGGTTATTCTAATGAGTATAAATACCATTAGTTTTTTGAAGTTGTTGCCAATAAGCGAGAAACACGCATTTAAAGTTGAGACATAATCGATAAATTGCATATAAATCCGAACTGTTGTCCACAACAATTTGTTCAATTTTAACACAAAAATATAAATTTCTCGTAAACGGCGCAATATTTTGGCTTGAAATTTTCAGAATTATCATAAGGAAATATGCTGTTTCAGATAAAAATAAAAGTAAAATTTGTGACAAAAAATTCTGAAATGTCACTTTAAGCCAGAGGAGAAACATCCTTCTCGGTTTACGGTAAATCGTCGGTATTATTGCAAAACATTATAACTACAACTTTAATCAAGCTGTAGTTACGAGGTTTTATAACAACAAATTTTACAATTGCACATTCTTTCAATTTCGAAATGTGCTCATGCTCGTACCGCACGTTTTTTCTCTTCTATCAACCAAGGTGCCGAGAAGTAAACTCGTCGAATAACCTCTTTACTTAGCCACACCCTGTCAGGTGAATAAAAACGGAATATACATGCTTCCATTAGAGACAAAAGGAGATTCAGTCTTTGGGTCAATCTGATTTTGTTACCAATACCCTTTAAATTGTTTTAGAAATTAAACTAAATATGATTGTGTATGTGTCTCTAATTATGCAAATCACTCGATCTTTAATAAAACGTTACATTGTGTTACTGGTTAATATTAAAATATAAAGACACAACGATCGCCAGCTAATCCATCCTGCACAATCCTTACCATTTTAATTAACAACTAATGGGTTGTGGAGTTGGCACAAAGGAGCTATTTGTACATAAATAAGGAAAATCTATGAACCTGGGGTTGCTTTTTAGTATGCTGACGACAATATACCAGACAAGCCTCTGGGCATTGACTAACATGACATAACTAAAAACTCTTCATTCAATTATAATTTTCGTTGTAATCAAATGTGTATCTTTTATTTGTATACGAGTATTGTTGTGCCTTATCATAAAACATACGAAAAAAGTGAATCCGTATGTTAAATTTTTTGCATCATAAGTCAGATCATGCGATTTAATTCAGAAAATCGAACAGGATCGTGTTTTTGTTTACTTGATTGGTCAGTATTTGTGAATGCCGAAATAAATAAAAGTAAAATAAAATGGCTTTTGTATTTCAATTGTGCAGAAATCGAGTTCTTTCATATAAAAAGTATACCTTAATCCTATATTATTACCACAACTCGAAGTCCATTTGCTTGGAAATCTTAAAATTCGTCGACGCATGAGATTCTCATCATACACATCCATTTGTGAAGTTTAAGGTCACAAAAACCTGGACGTATTTTCGTAGGATCAGAGACGTTATTACAAATATTTTTTGAGAATGCACCCATGGGAAAGAACTTAAGAAGTGGGCGTGCTCTTCTATTCCATTAACTGCTAGACTCAACAACAGGTATTGTTTCAGAAGGTCAAAAAGATGAAGGTTTGATCATATAAGTTATTCTTTGATAAATATTTACGTCGCATAACTATTATGATATATTTCATACGTCAATAGATGCGAAATATATCATGCATCTTCGGCGTCATCAGTGGCAACGGTAATTGACAAGGTATTGACTTGCACTGTAACGGGACATGCTGAAGATGGAGGAAAAATTACACAAAGTGTTTGGTATCTAATAACGGGTTGAATACCTTAATCATCTGCCAGATTTGACAGCGCTTTCAGTGAGACTTCTTTTTTTGAAAGGGTTGGAGTACGATAAAAGTCGTGAATCGCATGGCAGTTTTGTTTCGTGATCTCAAAAATCTTTAAAGTTAACTCTGGGTATTCTCTCGAGATAATGCTGTGCACCATGCAACTTAGCCTGGATTCTAGTATAACAATGTCTTGCTGTTTCTCTATTCCTGTTCACAGGTACCACAATTTTACATATATCAATGTCTTTGAATCATATTCTTCACATTGTATACCGATGACTAGACCCAGGCTACACACTAAGTTCTACATGTACATAGACTGATACTGACTGAGATGTGGGACTGATAACACAGAGCACCGTGAAGGTGCTAGTTCGGGAGCCTAGTCTCCAATCTGTACCGTGATTCTGTCATTGTGTGTTAATGAGGGATCAAAACGTTTTGAGCCTCGCACAGACAGAACCAGATATTTGTATTAAAACGTTTTTTTTTTCACTTCTTCGAACTCCATACAATACTATTTTCCCATCTAGTTAGCCAGTGTTTGGTGGTAGCAAAAAGAAGAGGACTCGCCATAGGCTACAGAAAATTGCTCTTCAACACATTTTGGAAATAATTCCAATGGTTCTTGTGGACGTACTTTCTGTCAATTGTTCGTAGAAACAGACTATATTGCTTTTAAAAGAATGGTTCATAGTAGATACAGCTATCGGATGTGTCTGGGTCATAAAAGAACGATTGTCTGGCTTGCCCTTAAAAGTTTTTTTCACTTGTGAAATGTGTAAGCCTATGGAAGGATGATTGAACAAAGGTTCTAGCCACTCGAATCTTATCAAACTAGGTCATTGAATTGTGGGACTTTCTAGTACAAGAATTGTCCTGGGCCCACCTTCTTTAAAGCTGCTTTGAATCTAAATTTTGACCAAGCAATCAAAATTAATTTTGTTAAAAAACACTTATTGAGAAAAATCCATCAGTTTCTATATTTTTCTCCCCTGTGCCCGGTTCTACTGTTTCGAGATAGCACAATGCTTGAAAGAATTGAATACCAGATGTTGCTTTAATGCATCATTAACAGTATTGATTTCATAAAATATATCATTTTTCTACTGCTTTTAGCTGGAACATGCCTAAAATATTGAAGATCTGTCTTGCATATTTTGGAATTTTGGTGTTTGATCCCACTTTGTTCTTTAAATCTATAAACAAGCTCTGAAGTTAAGCAAAAAATATGAAGGTACAAGTTAATGGCATATCGCATCGATGAAATTGACTTACTTTTTCAGTTCTTATGAAAACAAAAAATATCTTTTGGTTTGACCAAAAGTCAATTTTCAATAAAAAGGAAATGCCATTTTTGCTACTTCTGCATACATGTACATGTCAGGCCCGTAGGAAGCAATTTTATATTGGGACGGCTGAAGCCCTTGTTTCTGAATATTTGGGGGGGGGGGGCTGAATTTGATTTTCTCTAAAATTTCTCGTAAACTAAGGAAAAATCGGCATTTTTGGCCGGGGGGGGGGGGGGGGGGCAAAGCCTCCGAGCCCCCTGTTCCTACGGGCCTGAACGTAACAAGTTACTATGCCAATCATCTTTTTTATTTATTGAATAAGCTTTTCTTTGTCTAATGGATTGTAGTTATGCATCCAGTCTTTCCAATCTGAGGCTTTTTGGTGTACAGTAACCCATCAGAATTCATAGGTGGAGAGGCGTAGTAGGCCTAGGCCTATGTGTTCTTCGTGAAACAATGTCAACCATTTCCGAACAAGTTAGTTTTTTTTCTTTTTTATACAAAAGACAAATTGTTCTAGATTGTTAAATGTTTATTCATTACATTACTTGTAATGTTTTGGTCGCCAAAGTAAATTATACCAAATTCCTAGGTTATTTGAGTGGGTGGGGTAACTCTTACTCACTTTTTTAACATTTACACCATGAAAGTCATCGTTTTAAATGTTATTTTTGCAGGTATATACTAGTATAATCTATTTAGAGTCAATATCCAGACAAAAGAAATGATATCATTTAAGTTCCATCAATACTGTTGAAATGACGTGTACACTGTGTAAAAGCAATGATCATTACAAATCTTGACCCCAGCTGACTTCGAGCTGTACCTGCATATAGAAATAGTGACTCTTTACCATCAAACTCGATTTTGAATGTTTGCTAAGGGTTTATAGACATTTTTGAACGTGTTTCCGTAATTGAATTCGCAATAATTTTTCACATGCAGCATGATTTCCATTTACACTGCGTTCAAATTTTGCACATTTTTTGCCATTTTTTGCATTTTGCCAAATATTAATGAATGTGCAAATGAGAAAAGTATTATTAACTATATTTTATATGCAAGACAATTTATTGGGCTTTCATTTAAAACCGTTTCCGTGCATTTAGACATATAATTGACAGAGTTATACGCATTTAAAGGGGGCTTATGTGAATTTTGCACCCAATGACCTTTGACCTGGTTTTGTGACCTTAATACGGCCGACTGGAGGCGACTACCGGTCTAAGCAAATCAGGCAAGTCTTATACTTTGCAAATAATACATCAAAACTCCATGTTCAAAAAATGCCTACGAAAATGTTTTCTAGCCACTTTTTCAGAATTGGTAGGTAGACTATTTTGGGAAGCAAAAATTTATACTTTATGAATCTCTATCAACAAAAGGCTTAGAGTGCAAAACTATAGTAACCTTACTAAGTTATATGCACTTCAAACAATTTGGAACAAGTCTTCAAATTATCCTTGGGCCATAATCGCCGACATTATTTCTATTTCGATAGTCTACAGCAAAAATTACATTACAAGAGATCTGATGGACAAGATGTATGTTTTGGCATATCAGATGGATTGTTGTTTAATTTTATTTGCACTCCTGCAAAAAAGTTCAAGAATTGGTTCTAAAAACTTGGAATAATTAGACAGTTTGGTGAATATCCCCCT
>CAVMGG010000881.1:17500-46957 GCA_963680895.1 Fragum sueziense | reverse complement strand
AGACTGACTGACTCAGTGACTGACTGACTGGCTCAGTGAATGACAGGCTGAGCAACTGACTGACCTACTGAGTGACTGGCTGACTGACAGACTTGATGACCTAAAGACAGACTGACTGACCCACTGAATGACAAATTGACCTACTGACTGACTGGCTGATCTACTGACTGACTGATCTCTTGACCTGCTAACTGGTTGACCTACTGACTGACTGACTGACTGGCTGACCTACTGACTGACTGAGTGACTAGCTGTCTGACAGACTGAGTGACTAGCTGTCTGACTGACTGACTGGGTGACTAGCTGTCTGACAGACTGAGTGACTAGCTGTCTTACAGTCTGAGTGATTAGCTGACTGACCAACTAACTGACTGACTTACAGATTGGCTGACCTAGTGACTGCTGAATGACCTAATGACGGACTGGCTGACCCACTGACTGACAGAATGACCTACTGACTGACTGGCTGACCTACTGGCAGACTGACTAACTGACTGACTGATCGATCGACCAAATGACTGACCTACTGAAAGACCTACTGACAGACTGACCTACTGACTGAGAGACAGACTGACTGACCTACTGACTGAATGACTGACTGACTCACAGACTGACTCACTGACTGTGACTGACTCACTGACTGACTCACTGACTGTGACTGACTCACTTACTGTGACTGACTCACTGACTGTGACTGACTGACTGATTTACTGACTGACTGACTGGCTGACATACTGACTGACTGAGTGAGTAGATGTCTGACAGACTGAGTGACTAGCTGTCTGACAGACTGAGTGACTGACTGACCGACCGACGGTAAGACCGACTGACTGACCAACCTACTGAGTGACTAGCTGTCTGACAGACTGAGTGACTAGCTGACTAACTAGCTGACTAGCTGACTGACTAGCTGACTGACTGACTGACTGACTGACTGACCTTATGACTGCTGAATGACCTAATGACGGACTGGCTGACCCACAGACTGACAGAATGACCTACTGACTGACTGGCTGACCTACTGACTGACTGACTGACTGACTGACTGACTGACTGACTGACTGACTGACTGACTGACTGACTGACTGACTGACTGACTGACTGACTGACTGACTGACTGACTGACTGACTGACTGATGACTGACTGACTGAGTAGCTGACTAACTGACTAACTGACTGAATGACTGACTGACTAACTGACTGACTGACTGACTGACTGACTGACTGACTGACTGACTGACTGACTGACCGACCGACCGACCGACCGACCGACCGACCGACCGACCGACCGACCGACCCGACCCGACCCGACCCGACCCGACCCGACCCGACCCGACCCGACCCGACCCGACCCGACCCGACCCGACCCGACCCGACCCGACCCGACCCGACCCGACCCGACCCGACCCGACCCGACCCGACCGACCGACCGACCGACCGACCGACCGACCGACCGACCGACTGACCCACCCACAGACCGACCCACCCACAGACCGACCCACCCACCGACAGACTGACTGACTCAGTGACTGACCCACCCACTGACAGACTGACTGACTCAGTGACTGACTGACTGGCTCAGTGAATGACAGGCTGAGCAACTGACTGACCTACTGAGTGACTGGCTGACTGACAGACTTGATGACCTAAAGACAGACTGACTGACCCACTGAATGACAAATTGACCTACTGACTGACTGGCTGATCTATTGACTGACTGACTGATCTCTTGACCTGCTAACTGGTTGACCTACTGACTGACTAACTGGCTGACCTACTGACTGACTGAGTGACTAGCTGTCTGACAGACTGAGTGACTAGCTGTCTGACTGACTGACTGGGTGACTAGCTGTCTGACAGACTGAGTGACTAGCTGTCTTACAGTCTGAGTGATTAGCTGACTGACCAACTAACTGACTGACTTACAGATTGGCTGACCTAGTGACTGCTGAATGACCTAATGACGGACTGGCTGACCCACTGACTGACAGAATGACCTACTGACTGACTGGCTGACCTACTGGCAGACTGACTAACTGACTGACTGATCGATCGACCAAATGACTGACCTACTGAAAGACCTACTGACAGACTGACCTACTGACTGAGAGACAGACTGACTGACCTACTGACTGAATGACTGACTGACTCACAGACTGACTCACTGACTGTGACTGACTCACTGACTGACTCACTGACTGTGACTGACTCACTTACTGTGACTGACTCACTGACTGTGACTGACTGACTGATTTACTGACTGACTGACTGGCTGACATACTGACTGACTGAGTGAGTAGATGTCTGACAGACTGAGTGACTAGCTGTCTGACAGACTGAGTGACTGACTGACCGACCGACGGTAAGACCGACTGACTGACCAACCTACTGAGTGACTAGCTGTCTGACAGACTAAGTGACTAGCTGACTAACTAGCTGACTAGCTGACTGACTAGCTGACTGACTGACTGACTGACTGACTGACCTTATGACTGCTGAATGACCTAATGACGGACTGGCTGACCCACAGACTGACAGAATGACCTACTGACTGACTGGCTGACCTACTGGCAGACTGGCAGACTGACTGACTGACTGACTGACTGACTGACTGACTGACTGACTGACTGACTGACTGACTGACTGACTGACTGACTGACTGACTGACTGACTGACTGACTGACTGACTGACTGACTGACTGACTGACTGACTGACTGACTGACTGACTGACTGACTGACTGACTGACTGACTGACTGACTGACTGACTGACTGACTGACTGACTGACTGACTGACTGACTGACTGACTGACTGACTGACTGACTGACTGACTGACTGACTGACTGACTGACTGACTGACTGACTGACTGACTGACTGACTGACTGACTGACTGACTGACTGACTGACTGACTGACTGACTGACTGACTGACTGACTGACTGACTGACTGACTGACTGACTGACTGACTGACTGACTGACTGACTGACTGACTGACTGACTGACTGACTGACTGACTGACTGACTGACTGACTGACTGACTGACTGACTGACTGACTGACTGACTGACTGACTGACTGACTGACTGACTGACTGACTGACTGACTGACTGACTGACTGACTGACTGACTGACTGACTGACTGACTGACTGACTGACTGACTGACTGACTGACTGACTGACTGACTGACTGACTGACTGACTGACTGACTGACTGACTGACTGACTGACTGACTGACTGACTGACTGACTGACTGACTGACTGACTGACTGACTGACTGACTGACTGACTGACTGACTGACTGACTGACTGACTGACTGACTGACTGACTGACTGACTGACTGACTGACTGACTGACTGACTGACTGACTGACTGACTGACTGACTGACTGACTGACTGACTGACTGACTGACTGACTGACTGACTGACTGACTGACTGACTGACTGACTGACTGACTGACTGACTGACTGACTGACTGACTGACTGACTGACTGACTGACTGACTGACTGACTGACTGACTGACTGACTGACTGACTGACTGACTGACTGACTGACTGACTGACTGACTGACTGACTGACTGACTGACTGACTGACTGACTGACTGACTGACTGACTGACTGACTGACTGAGTAGCTGACTAACTGACTAACTGACTGACTGACTGACTGACTAACTGACTGACTGACTGACTGACTGACTGACTGACTGACTGACTGACTGACTGACTGACTGACCGACCGACCGACCGACCGACCGACCGACCGACCGACCGGACCGGACCCGACCCGACCCGACCCGACCCGACCCGACCCGACCCGACCCGACCCGACCCGACCGACCGACCGACCGACCGACTGACCGACCGACCGACCGACCGACCGACTGACTGACCCACCCACAGACCGACCCACCCACAGACCGACCCACCCACCGACAGACTGACTGACTCAGTGACTGACCCACCCACCGACAGACTGACTGACTCAGTGACTGACTGACTGGCTCAGTGAATGACAGGCTGAGCAACTGACTGACCTACTGAGTGACTGGCTGACTGACAGACTTGATGACCTAAAGACAGACTGACTGACCCACTGAATGACAAATTGACCTACTGACTGACTGGCTGATCTACTGACTGACTGACTGATCTCTTGACCTGCTAACTGGTTGACCTACTGACTGACTGACTGGCTGACCTACTGACTGACTGAGTGACTAGCTGTCTGACAGACTGAGTGACTAGCTGTCTGACTGACTGACTGGGTGACTAGCTGTCTGACAGACTGAGTGACTAGCTGTCTTACAGTCTGAGTGATTAGCTGACTGACCAACTAACTGACTGACTTACAGATTGGCTGACCTAGTGACTGCTGAATGACCTAATGACGGACTGGCTGACCCACTGACTGACAGAATGACCTACTGACTGACTGGCTGACCTACTGGCAGACTGACTAACTGACTGACTGATCGATCGACCAAATGACTGACCTACTGAAAGACCTACTGACAGACTGACCTACTGACTGAGAGACAGACTGACTGACCTACTGACTGAATGACTGACTGACTCACAGACTGACTCACTGACTGTGACTGACTCACTGACTGACTCACTGACTGTGACTGACTCACTTACTGTGACTGACTCACTGACTGTGACTGACTGACTGATTTACTGACTGACTGACTGGCTGACATACTGACTGACTGAGTGAGTAGATATCTGACAGACTGAGTGACTAGCTGTCTGACAGACTGAGTGACTGACTGACCGACCGAAGGTAAGACCGACTGACTGACCAACCTACTGAGTGACTAGCTGTCTGACAGACTGAGTGACTAGCTGACTAACTAGCTGACTAGCTGACTGACTAGCTGACTGACTGACTGACTGACTGACTGACCTTATGACTGCTGAATGACCTAATGACGGACTGGCTGACCCACAGACTGACAGAATGACCTACTGACTGACTGGCTGACCTACTGGCAGACTGACTGACTGACTGACTGAC
This sequence comes from Fragum sueziense, assembly GCA_963680895.1. Lineage (NCBI taxonomy): Eukaryota > Metazoa > Mollusca > Bivalvia > Cardiida > Cardiidae > Fragum > Fragum sueziense. The sequence goes on along the minus strand of CAVMGG010000881.1, from coordinate 41,934 downwards.
TGACTGACTGACTGACTGACTGACTGACTGACTGAGTAGCTTACTAACTGACTAACTGACTGACTGACTGACTGACTAACTGACTCACTGACTGACTGACTGACTGACTGACTGACTGACTGACTGACTGACTGACCGACCGACCGACCGACCGACCGACCGACCGACCGACCGACCGACCGACCGACCGACCGACCGACCCGACCCGACCCGACCCGACCCGACCCGACCCGACCCGACCCGACCCGACCCGACCCGACCCGACCCGACCCGACCCGACCCGACCCGACCCGACCGACCGACCGACCGACCGACCGACCGACCGACCGACTGACCCACCCACAGACCGACCCACCCACAGACCGACCCACCCACCGACAGACTGACTGACTCAGTGACTGACCCACCCACCGACAGACTGACTGACTCAGTGACTGACTGACTGGCTCAGTGAATGACAGGCTGAGCAACTGACTGACCTACTGAGTGACTGGCTGACTGACAGACTTGATGACCTAAAGACAGACTGACTGACCCACTGAATGACAAATTGACCTACTGACTGACTGGCTGATCTACTGACTGACTGACTGATCTCTTGACCTGCTAACTGGTTGACCTACTGACTGACTGACTGGCTGACCTACTGACTGACTGAGTGACTAGCTGTCTGACAGACTGAGTGACTAGCTGTCTGACTGACTGACTGGGTGACTAGCTGTCTGACAGACTGAGTGACTAGCTGTCTTACAGTCTGAGTGATTAGCTGACTGACCAACTAACTGACTGACTTACAGATTGGCTGACCTAGTGACTGCTGAATGACCTAATGACGGACTGGCTGACCCACTGACTGACAGAATGACCTACTGACTGACTGGCTGACCTACTGGCAGACTGACTAACTGACTGACTGATCGATCGACCAAATGACTGACCTACTGAAAGACCTACTGACAGACTGACCTACTGACTGAGAGACAGACTGACTGACCTACTGACTGAATGACTGACTGACTCACAGACTGACTCACTGACTGTGACTGACTCACTGACTGACTCACTGACTGTGACTGACTCACTTACTGTGACTGACTCACTGACTGTGACTGACTGACTGATTTACTGACTGACTGACTGGCTGACATACTGACTGACTGAGTGAGTAGATGTCTGACAGACTGAGTGACTAGCTGTCTGACAGACTGAGTGACTGACTGACCGACCGACGGTAAGACCGACTGACTGACCAACCTACTGAGTGACTAGCTGTCTGACAGACTGAGTGACTAGCTGACTAACTAGCTGACTAGCTGACTGACTAGCTGACTGACTGACTGACTGACTGACTGACCTTATGACTGCTGAATGACCTAATGACGGACTGGCTGACCCACAGACTGACAGAATGACCTACTGACTGACTGGCTGATCTACTGGCAGACTGACTGACTGACTGACTGACTGACTGACTGACTGACTGACTGACTGACTGACTGACTGACTGACTGACTGACTGACTGACTGACTGACTGACTGACTGACTGACTGACTGACTGACTGACTGACTGACTGACTGACTGACTGACTGACTGACTGACTGACTGACTGACTGACTGACTGACTGACTGACTGACTGACTGACTGACTGACTGACTGACTGACTGAGTAGCTGACTTACTGACTAACTGACTGACTGACTGACTGACTAACTGACTGACTGACTGACTGACTGACTGACTGACTGACTGACTGACTGACTGACTGACTGACCGACCGACCGACCGACCGACCGACCGACCGACCGACCGACCGACCCGACCCGACCCGACCCGACCCGACCCGACCCGACCCGACCCGACCCGACCCGACCCGACCCGACCCGACCGACCCGACCCGACCCGACCCGACCCGACCCGACCCGACCCGACCGACCGACCGACCGACCGACCGACCGACCGACTGACCCACCCACAGACCGACCCACCCACAGACCGACCCACCCACCGACAGACTGACTGACTCAGTGACTGACCCACCCACCGACAGACTGACTGACTCAGTGACTGACTGACTGGCTCAGTGAATGACAGGCTGAGCAACTGACTGACCTACTGAGTGACTGCTGACTGACAGACTTGATGACCTAAAGACAGACTGACTGACCCACTGAATGACAAATTGACCTACTGACTGTCTGGCTGATCTACTGACTGACTGACTGATCTCTTGACCTGCTAACTGGTTGACCTACTGACTGACTGACTGGCTGACCTACTGACTGACTGAGTGACTAGCTGTCTGACAGACTGAGTGACTAGCTGTCTGACTGACTGACTGGGTGACTAGCTGTCTGACAGACTGAGTGACTAGCTGTCTTACAGTCTGAGTGATTAGCTGACTGACCAACTAACTGACTGACTTACAGATTGGCTGACCTAGTGACTGCTGAATGACCTAATGACGGACTGGCTGACCCACTGACTGACAGAATGACCTACTGACTGACTGGCTGACCTACTGGCAGACTGACTAACTGACTGACTGATCGATCGACCAAATGACTGACCTACTGAAAGACCTACTGACAGACTGACCTACTGACTGAGAGACAGACTGACTGACCTACTGACTGAATGACTGACTGACTCACAGACTGACTCACTGACTGTGACTGACTCACTGACTGACTCACTGACTGTGACTGACTCACTTACTGTGACTGACTCACTGACTGTGACTGACTGACTGATTTACTGACTGACTGACTGGCTGACATACTGACTGACTGAGTGAGTAGATGTCTGACAGACTGAGTGACTAGCTGTCTGACAGACTGAGTGACTGACTGACCGACCGACGGTAAGACCGACTGACTGACCAACCTACTGAGTGACTAGCTGTCTGACATACTGAGTGACTAGCTGACTAACTAGCTGACTAGCTGACTGACTAGCTGACTGACTGACTGACTGACTGACTGACCTTATGACTGCTGAATGACCTAATGACGGACTGGCTGACCCACAGACTGACAGAATGACCTACTGACTGACAGAATGACCTACTGGCAGACTGACTGACTGACTGACTGACTGACTGACTGACTGACTGACTGACTGACTGACTGACTGACTGACTGACTGACTGACTGACTGACTGACTGACTGACTGACTGACTGACTGACTGACTGACTGACTGACTGACTGACTGACTGACTGACTGACTGACTGACTGACTGACTGACTGACTGACTGACTGACTGACTGACTGACTGACTGACTGACTGACTAACTGAGTAGCTGACTAACTGACTAACTGACTGACTGACTGACTGACTGACTGACTGACTGACTGACTGACTGACTGACTGACTGACTGACTGACCGACCGACCGACCGACCGACCGACCGACCGACCGACCGACCCGACCCGACCCGACCGGACCCGACCCGACCCGACCCGACCGGACCCGACCCGACCCGACCCGACCCGACCCGACCCGACCCGACCCGACCGACCGACCGACCGACCGACCGACCGACCGACCGACCGACTGACCCACCCACAGACCGACCCACCCACAGACCGACCCACCCACCGACAGACTGACTGACTCAGTGACTGACCCACCCACCGACAGACTGACTGACTCAGTGACTGACTGACTGGCTCAGTGAATGACAGGCTGAGCAACTGACTGACCTACTGAGTGACTGGCTGACTGACAGACTTGATGACCTAAAGACAGACTGACTGACCCACTGAATGACAAATTGACCTACTGACTGACTGGCTGATCTACTGACTGACTGACTGATCTCTTGACCTGCTAACTGGTTGACCTACTGACTGACTGACTGGCTGACCTACTGACTGACTGAGTGACTAGCTGTCTGACAGACTGAGTGACTAGCTGTCTGACTGACTGACTGGGTGACTAGCTGTCTGACAGACTGAGTGACTAGCTGTCTTACAGTCTGAGTGATTAGCTGACTGACCAACTAACTGACTGACTTACAGATTGGCTGACCTAGTGACTGCTGAATGACCTAATGACGGACTGGCTGACCCACTGACTGACAGAATGACCTACTGACTGACTGGCTGACCTACTGGCAGACTGACTAACTGACTGACTGATCGATCGACCAAATGACTGACCTACTGAAAGACCTACTGACAGACTGACCTACTGACTGAGAGACAGACTGACTGACCTACTGACTGAATGACTGACTGACTCACAGACTGACTCACTGACTGTGACTGACTCACTGACTGACTCACTGACTGTGACTGACTCACTTACTGTGACTGACTCACTGACTGTGACTGACTGACTGATTTACTGACTGACTGACTGGCTGACATACTGACTGACTGAGTGAGTAGATGTCTGACAGACTGAGTGACTAGCTGTCTGACAGACTGAGTGACTGACTGACCGACCGACGGTAAGACCGACTGACTGACCAACCTACTGAGTGACTAGCTGTCTGACAGACTGAGTGACTAGCTGACTAACTAGCTGACTAGCTGACTGACTAGCTGACTGACTGACTGACTGACTGACTGACCTTATGACTGCTGAATGACCTAATGACGGACTGGCTGACCCACAGACTGACAGAATGACCTACTGACTGACTGGCTGACCTACTGGCAGACTGACTGACTGACTGACTGACTGACTGACTGACTGACTGACTGACTGACTGACTGACTGACTGACTGACTGACTGACTGATGACTGACTGACTGAGTAGCTGACTAACTGACTAACTGACTGAATGACTGACTGACTAACTGACTGACTGACTGACTGACTGACTGACTGACTGACTGACTGACCGACCGACCGACCGACCGACCGACCGACCGACCGACCGACCGACCGACCGACCGACCCGACCCGACCCGACCCGACCCGACCCGACCCGACCCGACCCGACCCGACCCGACCCGACCCGACCCGACCCGACCCGACCCGACCCGACCCGACCCGACCCGACCCGACCCGACCCGACCCGACCCGACCCGACCGACCGACCGACCGACCGACCGACCGACCGACCGACTGACCCACCCACAGACCGACCCACCCACAGACCGACCCACCCACCGACAGACTGACTGACTCAGTGACTGACCCACCCACTGACAGACTGACTGACTCAGTGACTGACTGACTGGCTCAGTGAATGACAGGCTGAGCAACTGACTGACCTACTGAGTGACTGGCTGACTGACAGACTTGATGACCTAAAGACAGACTGACTGACCCACTGAATGACAAATTGACCTACTGACTGACTGGCTGATCTACTGACTGACTGACTGATCTCTTGACCTGCTAACTGGTTGACCTACTGACTGACTAACTGGCTGACCTACTGACTGACTGAGTGACTAGCTGTCTGACAGACTGAGTGACTAGCTGTCTGACTGACTGACTGGGTGACTAGCTGTCTGACAGACTGAGTGACTAGCTGTCTTACAGTCTGAGTGATTAGCTGACTGACCAACTAACTGACTGACTTACAGATTGGCTGACCTAGTGACTGCTGAATGACCTAATGACGGACTGGCTGACCCACTGACTGACAGAATGACCTACTGACTGACTGGCTGACCTACTGGCAGACTGACTAACTGACTGACTGATCGATCGACCAAATGACTGACCTACTGAAAGACCTACTGACAGACTGACCTACTGACTGAGAGACAGACTGACTGACCTACTGACTGAATGACTGACTGACTCACAGACTGACTCACTGACTGTGACTGACTCACTGACTGACTCACTGACTGTGACTGACTCACTTACTGTGACTGACTCACTGACTGTGACTGACTGACTGATTTACTGACTGACTGACTGGCTGACATACTGACTGACTGAGTGAGTAGATGTCTGACAGACTGAGTGACTAGCTGTCTGACAGACTGAGTGACTGACTGACCGACCGACGGTAAGACCGACTGACTGACCAACCTACTGAGTGACTAGCTGTCTGACAGACTAAGTGACTAGCTGACTAACTAGCTGACTAGCTGACTGACTAGCTGACTGACTGACTGACTGACTGACTGACCTTATGACTGCTGAATGACCTAATGACGGACTGGCTGACCCACAGACTGACAGAATGACCTACTGACTGACTGGCTGATCTACTGGCAGACTGACTGACTGACTGACTGACTGACTGACTGACTGACTGACTGACTGACTGACTGACTGACTGACTGACTGACTGACTGACTGACTGACTGACTGACTGACTGACTGACTGACTGACTGACTGACTGACTGACTGAGTAGCTGACTTACTGACTAACTGACTGACTGACTGACTGACTAACTGACTGACTGACTGACTGACTGACTGACTGACTGACTGACTGACTGACTGACTGACTGACTGACCGACCGACCGACCGACCGACCGACCGACCGACCGACCGACCGACCGACCCGACCCGACCCGACCCGACCCGACCCGACCCGACCCGACCCGACCCGACCCGACCCGACCCGACCCGACCCGACCCGACCCGACCCGACCCGACCGACCGACCGACCGACCGACCGACCGACCGACCGACCGACTGACCCACCCACAGACCGACCCACCCACAGACCGACCCACCCACCGACAGACTGACTGACTCAGTGACTGACCCACCCACCGACAGACTGACTGACTCAGTGACTGACTGACTGGCTCAGTGAATGACAGGCTGAGCAACTGACTGACCTACTGAGTGACTGGCTGACTGACAGACTTGATGACCTAAAGACAGACTGACTGACCCACTGAATGACAAATTGACCTACTGACTGACTGGCTGATCTACTGACTGACTGACTGATCTCTTGACCTGCTAACTGGTTGACCTACTGACTGACTGACTGGCTGACCTACTGACTGACTGAGTGACTAGCTGTCTGACAGACTGAGTGACTAGCTGTCTGACTGACTGACTGGGTGACTAGCTGTCTGACAGACTGAGTGACTAGCTGTCTTACAGTCTGAGTGATTAGCTGACTGACCAACTAACTGACTGACTTACAGATTGGCTGACCTAGTGACTGCTGAATGACCTAATGACGGACTGGCTGACCCACTGACTGACAGAATGACCTACTGACTGACTGGCTGACCTACTGGCAGACTGACTAACTGACTGACTGATCGATCGACCAAATGACTGACCTACTGAAAGACCTACTGACAGACTGACCTACTGACTGAGAGACAGACTGACTGACCTACTGACTGACTGACTGACCTACTGACTGAATGACTGACTGACTCACAGACTGACTCACTGACTGTGACTGACTCACTGACTGACTCACTGACTGTGACTGACTCACTTACTGTGACTGACTCACTGACTGTGACTGACTGACTGATTTACTGACTGACTGACTGGCTGACATACTGACTGACTGAGTGAGTAGATGTCTGACAGACTGAGTGACTAGCTGTCTGACAGACTGAGTGACTGACTGACCGACCGACGGTAAGACCGACTGACTGACCAACCTACTGAGTGACTAGCTGTCTGACAGACTGAGTGACTAGCTGACTAACTAGCTGACTAGCTGACTGACTAGCTGACTGACTGACTGACTGACTGACTGACCTTATGACTGCTGAATGACCTAATGACGGACTGGCTGACCCACAGACTGACAGAATGACCTACTGACTGACTGGCTGACCTACTGACTGACTGGCTGACCTACTGGCAGACTGACTGACTGACTGACTGACTGACTGACTGACTGACTGACTGACTGACTGACTGACTGACTGACTGACTGACTGACTGACTGACTGACTGACTGACTGACTGACTGACTGACTGAGTAGCTGACTAACTGACTAACTGACTGACTGACTGACTGACTAACTGACTGACTGACTGACTGACTGACTGACTGACTGACTGACTGACTGACTGACTGACTGACCGACCGACCGACCGACCGACCGACCGACCGACCGACCGACCGACCGACCGACCGACCCGACCCGACCCGACCCGACCCGACCCGACCCGACCCGACCCGACCCGACCCGACCCGACCCGACCCGACCGACCGACCGACCGACCGACCGACCGACCGACTGACCCACCCACAGACCGACCCACCCACAGACCGACCCACCCACCGACAGACTGACTGACTCAGTGACTGACCCACCCACCGACAGACTGACTGACTCAGTGACTGACTGACTGGCTCAGTGAATGACAGGCTGAGCAACTGACTGACCTACTGAGTGACTGGCTGACTGACAGACTTGATGACCTAAAGACAGACTGACTGACCCACTGAATGACAAATTGACCTACTGACTGACTGGCTGATCTACTGACTGACTGACTGATCTCTTGACCTGCTAACTGGTTGACCTATTGACTGACTGACTGGCTGACCTACTGACTGACTGAGTGACTAGCTGTCTGACAGACTGAGTGACTAGCTGTCTGACTGACTGACTGGGTGACTAGCTGTCTGACAGACTGAGTGACTAGCTGTCTTACAGTCTGAGTGATTAGCTGACTGACCAACTAACTGACTGACTTACAGATTGGCTGACCTAGTGACTGCTGAATGACCTAATGACGGACTGGCTGACCCACTGACTGACAGAATGACCTACTGACTGACTGGCTGACCTACTGGCAGACTGACTAACTGACTGACTGATCGATCGACCAAATGACTGACCTACTGAAAGACCTACTGACAGACTGACCTACTGACTGAGAGACAGACTGACTGACCTACTGACTGAATGACTGACTGACTCACAGACTGACTCACTGACTGTGACTGACTCACTGACTGACTCACTGACTGTGACTGACTCACTTACTGTGACTGACTCACTGACTGTGACTGACTGACTGATTTACTGACTGACTGACTGGCTGACATACTGACTGACTGAGTGAGTAGATGTCTGACAGACTGAGTGACTAGCTGTCTGACAGATTGAGTGACTGATTGACCGACCGACGGTAAGACCGACTGACTGACCAACCTACTGAGTGACTAGCTGTCTGACAGACTGAGTGACTAGCTGACTAACTAGCTGACTAGCTGACTGACTAGCTGACTGACTGACTGACTGACTGACTGACCTTATGACTGCTGAATGACCTAATGACGGACTGGCTGACCCACAGACTGACAGAATGACCTACTGACTGACTGGCTGACCTACTGGCAGACTGACTGACTGACTGACTGACTGACTGACTGACTGACTGACTGACTGACTGACTGACTGACTGACTGACTGACTGACTGACTGACTGACTGACTGACTGACTGACTGACTGACTGACTGACTGACTGACTGACTGACTGACTGACTGACTGACTGACTGACTGACTGAGTAGCTGACTAACTGACTAACTGACTGACTGACTGACTGACTAACTGACTGACTGACTGACTGACTGACTGACTGACTGACTGACTGACTGACTGACCGACCGACCGACCGACCGACCGACCGACCGACCGACCGACCGACCGACCGACCGACCGACCGACCCGACCCGACCCGACCCGACCCGACCCGACCCGACCCGACCCGACCCGACCCGACCCGACCCGACCCGACCCGACCCGACCGACCGACCGACCGACCGACCGACCGACCGACCGACTGACCCACCCACAGACCGACCCACCCACAGACCGACCCACCCACCGACAGACTGACTGACTCAGTGACTGACCCACCCACCGACAGACTGACTGACTCAGTGACTGACTGACTGGCTCAGTGAATGACAGGCTGAGCAACTGACTGACCTACTGAGTGACTGGCTGACTGACAGACTTGATGACCTAAAGACAGACTGACTGACCCACTGAATGACAAATTGACCTACTGACTGACTGGCTGATCTACTGACTGACTGACTGATCTCTTGACCTGCTAACTGGTTGACCTACTGACTGACTGACTGGCTGACCTACTGACTGACTGAGTGACTAGCTGTCTGACAGACTGAGTGACTAGCTGTCTGACTGACTGACTGGGTGACTAGCTGTCTGACAGACTGAGTGACTAGCTGTCTTACAGTCTGAGTGATTAGCTGACTGACCAACTAACTGACTGACTTACAGATTGGCTGACCTAGTGACTGCTGAATGACCTAATGACGGACTGGCTGACCCACTGACTGACAGAATGACCTACTGACTGACTGGCTGACCTACTGGCAGACTGACTAACTGACTGACCGATCGATCGACCAAATGACTGACCTACTGAAAGACCTACTGACAGACTGACCTACTGACTGAGAGACAGACTGACTGACCTACTGACTGAATGACTGACTGACTCACAGACTGACTCACTGACTGTGACTGACTCACTGACTGACTCACTGACTGTGACTGACTCACTTACTGTGACTGACTCACTGACTGTGACTGACTGACTGATTTACTGACTGACTGACTGGCTGACATACTGACTGACTGAGTGAGTAGATGTCTGACAGACTGAGTGACTAGCTGTCTGACAGACTGAGTGACTGACTGACCGACCGACGGTAAGACCGACTGACTGACCAACCTACTGAGTGACTAGCTGTCTGACAGACGGAGTGACTAGCTGACTAACTAGCTGACTAGCTGACTGACTAGCTGACTGACTGACTGACTGACTGACTGACCTTATGACTGCTGAATGACCTAATGACGGACTGGCTGACCCACAGACTGACAGAATGACCTACTGACTGACTGGCTGACCTACTGGCAGACTGACTGACTGACTGACTGACTGACTGACTGACTGACTGACTGACTGACTGACTGACTGACTGACTGACTGACTGACTGACTGACTGACTGACTGACTGACTGACTGACTGACTGACTGACTGACTGACTGACTGACTGACTGACTGACTGACTGACTGACTGACTGAGTAGCTGACTAACTGACTAACTGACTGACTGACTGACTGACTAACTGACTGACTGACTGACTGACTGACTGACTGACTGACTGACTGACTGACTGACCGACCGACCGACCGACCGACCGACCGACCGACCGACCGACCGACCGACCGACCGACCGACCGACCCGACCCGACCCGACCCGACCCGACCCGACCCGACCCGACCCGACCCGACCCGACCCGACCCGACCCGACCGACCGACCGACCGACCGACCGACCGACCGACCGACCGACCGACCGACCGACCGACCGACCGACTGACCCACCCACAGACCGACCCACCCACAGACCGACCCACCCACCGACAGACTGACTGACTCAGTGACTGACCCACCCACCGACAGACTGACTGACTCAGTGACTGACTGACTGGCTCAGTGAATGACAGGCTGAGCAACTGACTGACCTACTGAGTGACTGGCTGACTGACAGACTTGATGACCTAAAGACAGACTGACTGATCCACTGAATGACAAATTGACCTACTGACTGACTGGCTGATCTACTGACTGACTGACTGATCTCTTGACCTGCTAACTGGTTGACCTACTGACTGACTGACTGGCTGACCTACTGACTGACTGAGTGACTAGCTGTCTGACAGACTGAGTGACTAGCTGTCTGACTGACTGACTGGGTGACTAGCTGTCTGACAGACTGAGTGACTAGCTGTCTTACAGTCTGAGTGATTAGCTGACTGACCAACTAACTGACTGACTTACAGATTGGCTGACCTAGTGACTGCTGAATGACCTAATGACGGACTGGCTGACCCACTGACTGACAGAATGACCTACTGACTGACTGGCTGACCTACTGGCAGACTGACTAACTGACTGACTGATCGATCGACCAAATTACTGACCTACTGAAAGACCTACTGACAGACTGACCTACTGACTGAGAGACAGACTGACTGACCTACTGACTGAATGACTGACTGACTCACAGACTGACTCACTGACTGTGACTGACTCACTGACTGACTCACTGACTGTGACTGACTCACTTACTGTGACTGACTCACTGACTGTGACTGACTGACTGATTTACTGACTGACTGACTGGCTGACATACTGACTGACTGAGTGAGTAGATGTCTGACAGACTGAGTGACTAGCTGTCTGACAGACTGAGTGACTGACTGACCGACCGACGGTAAGACCGACTGACTGACCAACCTACTGAGTGACTAGCTGTCTGACAGACTGAGTGACTAGCTGACTAACTAGCTGACTAGCTGACTGACTAGCTGACTGACTGACTGACTGACTGACTGACCTTATGACTGCTGAATGACCTAATGACGGACTGGCTGACCCACAGACTGACAGAATGACCTACTGACTGACTGGCTGACCTACTGACTGACTGGCTGACCTACTGGCAGACTGACTGACTGACTGACTGACTGACTGACTGACTGACTGACTGACTGACTGACTGACTGACTGACTGACTGACTGACTGACTGACTGACTGACTGACTGACTGAGTAGCTGACTAACTGACTAACTGACTGACTGACTGACTGACTAACTGACTGACTGACTGACTGACTGACTGACTGACTGACTGACTGACTGACTGACTGACTGACCGACCGACCGACCGACCGACCGACCGACCGACCGACCGACCGACCGACCGACCGACCCGACCCGACCCGACCCGACCCGACCCGACCCGACCCGACCCGACCCGACCCGACCCGACCCGACCCGACCCGACCGACCGACCGACCGACCGACCGACCGACTGACCCACCCACAGACCGACCCACCCACAGACCGACCCACCCACCGACAGACTGACTGACTCAGTGACTGACCCACCCACCGACAGACTGACTGACTCAGTGACTGACTGACTGGCTCAGTGAATGACAGGCTGAGCAACTGACTGACCTACTGAGTGACTGGCTGACTGACAGACTTGATGACCTAAAGACAGACTGACTGACCCACTGAATGACAAATTGACCTACTGACTGACTGGCTGATCTACTGACTGACTGACTGATCTCTTGACCTGCTAACTGGTTGACCTACTGACTGACTGACTGGCTGACCTACTGACTGACTGAGTGACTAGCTGTCTGACAGACTGAGTGACTAGCTGTCTGACTGACTGACTGACTGGTGACTAGCTGTCTGACAGACTGAGTGACTAGCTGTCTTACAGTCTGAGTGATTAGCTGACTGACCAACTAACTGACTGACTTACAGATTGGCTGACCTAGTGACTGCTGAATGACCTAATGACGGACTGGCTGACCCACTGACTGACAGAATGACCTACTGACTGACTGGCTGACCTACTGGCAGACTGACTAACTGACTGACTGATCGATCGACCAAATGACTGACCTACTGAAAGACCTACTGACAGACTGACCTACTGACTGAGAGACAGACTGACTGACCTACTGACTGAATGACTGACTGACTCACAGACTGACTCACTGACTGTGACTGACTCACTGACTGACTCACTGACTGTGAATGACTCACTTACTGTGACTGACTCACTGACTGTGACTGACTGACTGATTTACTGACTGACTGACTGGCTGACATACTGACTGACTGAGTGAGTAGATGTCTGACAGACTGAGTGACTAGCTGTCTGACAGACTGAGTGACTGACTGACCGACCGACGGTAAGACCGACTGACTGACCAACCTACTGAGTGACTAGCTGTCTGACAGACTGAGTGACTAGCTGACTAACTAGCTGACTAGCTGACTGACTAGCTGACTGACTGACTGACTGACTGACCTTATGACTGCTGAATGACCTAATGAAGGACTGGCTGACCCACAGACTGACAGAATGACCTACTGACTGACTGGCTGACCTACTGGCAGACTGACTGACTGACTGACTGACTGACTGACTGACTGACTGACTGACTGACTGACTGACTGACTGACTGACTGACTGACTGACTGACTGACTGACTGACTGAGTAGCTGACTAACTGACTGACTGACTGAGTAGCTGACTAACTGACTAACTGACTGACTGACTGACTGACTAACTGACTGACTGACTGACTGACTGACTGACTGACTGACTGACTGACTGACTGACTGACTGACCGACCGACCGACCGACCGACCGACCGACCGACCGACCGACCGACCGACCGACCGACCGACCCGACCCGACCCGACCCGACCCGACCCGACCCGACCCGACCCGACCCGACCCGACCGACCGACCGACCTACCGACCGACCGACCGACCGACCGACTGACCCACCCACAGACCGACCCACCCACAGACCGACCCACCCACCGACAGACTGACTGACTCAGTGACTGACCCACCCACCGACAGACTGACTGACTCAGTGACTGACTGACTGGCTCAGTGAATGACAGGCTGAGCAACTGACTGACCTACTGAGTGACTGGCTGACTGACAGACTTGATGACCTAAAGACAGACTGACTGACCCACTGAATGACAAATTGACCTACTGACTGACTGGCTGATCTACTGACTGACTGACTGATCTCTTGACCTGCTAACTGGTTGACCTACTGACTGACTGACTGGCTGACCTACTGACTGACTGAGTGACTAGCTGTCTGACAGACTGAGTGACTAGCTGTCTGACTGACTGACTGGGTGACTAGCTGTCTGACAGACTGAATGACTAGCTGTCTTACAGTCTGAGTGATTAGCTGACTGACCAACTAACTGACTGACTTACAGATTGGCTGACCTAGTGACTGCTGAATGACCTAATGACGGACTGGCTGACCCACTGACTGACAGAATGACCTACTGACTGACTGGCTGACCTACTGGCAGACTGACTAACTGACTGACTGATCGATCGACCAAATGACTGACCTACTGAAAGACCTACTGACAGGCTGACCTACTGACTGAGAGACAGACTGACTGACCTACTGACTGAATGACTGACTGACTCACAGACTGACTCACTGACTGTGACTGACTCACTGACTGACTCACTGACTGTGACTGACTCACTTACTGTGACTGACTCACTGACTGTGACTGACTGACTGATTTACTGACTGACTGACTGGCTGACATACTGACTGACTGAGTGAGTAGATGTCTGACAGACTGAGTGACTAGCTGTCTGACAGACTGAGTGACTGACTGACCGACCGACGGTAAGACCGACTGACTGACCAACCTATTGAGTGACTAGCTGTCTGACAGACTGAGTGACTAGCTGACTAACTAGCTGACTAGCTGACTGACTAGCTGACTGACTGACTGACTGACTGACTGACTGACCTTATGACTGCTGAATGACCTAATGACGGACTGGCTGACCCACAGACTGACAGAATGACCTACTGACTGACTGGCTGACCTACTTGCAGACTGACTGACTGACTGACTGACTGACTGACTGACTGACTGACTGACTGACTGACTGACTGACTGACTGACTGACTGACTGACTGACTGACTGACTGACTGACTGACTGACTGACTGACTGACTGACTGACTGACTGACTGACTGACTGACTGACTGACTGACTGACTGACTGAGTAGCTGACTAACTGACTAACTGACTGACTGACTGACTGACTAACTGACTGACTGACTGACTGACTGACTGACTGACTGACTGACTGACTGACTGACTGACTGACTGACTGAGTAGCTGACTAACTGACTAACTGACTGACTGACTGACTGACTAACTGACTGACTGACTGACTGACTGACTGACTGACTGACTGACTGACTGACTGACTGACTGACCGACCGACCGACCGACCGACCGACCGACCGACCGACCGACCGACCGACCGACCGACCGACCGACCCGACCCGACCCGACCCGACCCGACCCGACCCGACCCGACCCGACCCGACCCGACCCGACCCGACCCGACCGACCGACCGACCGACCTACCGACCGACCGACCGACCGACCGACCGACCGACTGACCCACCCACAGACCGACCCACCCACAGACCGACCCACCCACCGACAGACTGACTGACTCAGTGACTGACCCACCCACCGATAGACTGACTGACTCAGTGACTGACTGAATGGCTCAGTGAATGACAGGCTGAGCAACTGACTGACCTACTGAGTGACTGGCTGACTGACAGACTTGATGACCTAAAGACAGACTGACTGACCCACTGAATGACAAATTGACCTACTGACTGACTGGCTGATCTACTGACTGACTGACTGATCTCTTGACCTGCTAACTGGTTGACCTACTGACTGACCGACTGGCTGACCTACTGACTGACTGAGTGACTAGCTGTCTGACAGACTGAGTGACTAGCTGTCTGACTGACTGACTGGGTGACTAGCTGTCTGACAGACTGAGTGACTAGCTGTCTTACAGTCTGAGTGATTAGCTGACTGACCAACTAACTGACTGACTTACAGATTGGCTGACCTAGTGACTGCTGAATGACCTAATGACGGACTGGCTGACCCACTGACTGACAGAATGACCTACTGACTGACTGGCTGACCTACTGGCAGACTGACTAACTGACTGACTGATCGATCGACCAAATGACTGACCTACTGAAAGACCTACTGACAGACTGACCTACTGACTGAGAGACAGACAGACTGACCTACTGACTGAATGACTGACTGACTCACAGACTGACTCACTGACTGTGACTGACTCACTGACTGATCACTGACTGTGACTGACTCACTTACTGTGACTGACTCACTGACTGTGACTGACTGACTGATTTACTGACTGACTGACTGGCTGACATACTGACTGACTGAGTGAGTAGATGTCTGACAGACTGAGTGACTAGCTGTCTGACAGACTGAGTGACTGACTGACCGACCGACGGTAAGACCGACTGACTGACCAACCTACTGAGTGACTAGCTGTCTGACAGACTGAGTGACTAGCTGACTAACTAGCTGACTAGCTGACTGACTAGCTGACTGACTGACTGACTGACTGACTGACCTTATGACTGCTGAATGACCTAATGACGGACTGGCTGACCCACAGACTGACAGAATGACCTACTGACTGACTGGCTGACCTACTGACTGACTGGCTGACCTACTGGCAGACTGACTGACTGACTGACTGACTGACTGACTGACTGACTGACTGACTGACTGACTGACTGACTGACTGACTGACTGACTGACTGACTGACTGACTGACTGACTGACTGACTGACTGACTGACTGACTGACTGACTGAGTAGCTGACTAACTGACTAACTGACTGACTGACTGACTGACTAACTGACTGACTGACTGACTGACTGACTGACTGACTGACTGACTGACTGACTGACCGACCGACCGACCGACCGACCGACCGACCGACCGACCGACCGACCCGACCCGACCCGACCCGACCCGACCCGACCCGACCCGACCCGACCCGACCCGACCCGACCCGACCCGACCCGACCCGACCGACCGACCGACCGACCGACCGACCGACCGACCGACTGACCCACCCACAGACCGACCCACCCACAGACCGACCCACCCACCGACAGACTGACTGACTCAGTGACTGACCCACCCACCGACAGACTGACTGACTCAGTGACTGACTGACTGGCTCAGTGAATGACAGGCTGAGCAACTGACTGACCTACTGAGTGACTGGCTGACTGACAGACTTGATGACCTAAAGACAGACTGACTGACCCACTGAATGACAAATTGACCTACTGACTGACTGGCTGATCTACTGACTGAGTGACTGATCTCTTGACCTGCTAACTGGTTGACCTACTGACTGACTGACTGGCTGACCTACTGACTGACTGAGTGACTAGCTGTCTGACAGACTGAGTGACTAGCTGTCTGACTGACTGACTGGGTGACTAGCTGTCTGACAGACTGAGTGACTAGCCGTCTTACAGTCTGAGTGATTAGCTGACTGACCAACTAACTGACTGACTTACAGATTGGCTGACCTAGTGACTGCTGAATGACCTAATGACGGACTGGCTGACCCACTGACTGACAGAATGACCTACTGACTGACTGGCTGACCTACTGGCAGACTGACTGACTGACTAACTGACTAACTGACTGACTGACTGACTGACTAACTGACTGACTGACTGACTGACTGACTGACTGACTGACTGACTGACTGACTGACTGACTGACCGACCGACCGACCGACCGACCGACCGACCGACCGACCGACCGACCGACCGACCGACCGACCGACCGACCGACCGACCCGACCCGACCCGACCCGACCCGACCCGACCCGACCCGACCCGACCCGACCCGACCCGACCCGACCCGACCCGACCCGACCCGACCCGACCCGACCCGACCCGACCCGACCGACCGACCGACCGACCGACCGACCGACCGACCGACTGACCCACCCACAGACCGACCCACCCACAGACCGACCCACCCACCGACAGACTGACTGACTCAGTGACTGACCCACCCACCGACAGACTGACTGACTCAGTGACTGACTGACTGGCTCAGTGAATGACAGGCTGAGCAACTGACTGACCTACTGAGTGACTGGCTGACTGACAGACTTGATGACCTAAAGACAGACTGACTGACCCACTGAATGACAAATTGACCTACTGACTGACTGGCTGATCTACTGACTGATTGACTGATCTCTTGACCTGCTAACTGGTTGACCTACTGACTGACTGACTGGCTGACCTACTGACTGACTGAGTGACTAGCTGTCTGACAGACTGAGTGACTAGCTGTCTGACTGACTGACTGGGTGACTAGCTGTCTGACAGACTGAGTGACTAGCTGTCTTACAGTCTGAGTGATTAGCTGACTGACCAACTAACTGACTGACTTACAGATTGGCTGACCTAGTGACTGCTGAATGACCTAATGACGGACTGGCTGACCCACTGACTGACAGAATGACCTACTGACTGACTGGCTGACCTACTGGCAGACTGACTAACTGACTGACTGATCGATCGACCAAATGACTGACCTACTGAAAGACCTACTGACAGACTGACCTACTGACTGAGAGACAGACTGACTGACCTACTGACTGAATGACTGCCTGACTCACAGACTGACTCACTGACTGTGACTGACTCACTGACTGACTCACTGACTGTGACTGACTCACTTACTGTGACTGACTCACGGACTTTGACTGACTGACTGATTTACTGACTGACTGACTGGCTGACATACTGACTGACTGAGTGAGTAGATGTCTGACAGACTGAGTGACTAGCTGTCTGACAGACTGAGTGACTGACTGACCGACCGACGGTAAGACCGACTGACTGACCAACCTACTGAGTGACTAGCTGTCTGACAGACTGAGTGACTAGCTGACTAACTAGCTGACTAGCTGACTGACTAGCTGACTGACTGACTGACTGACTGACTGACCTTATGACTGCTGAATGACCTAATGACGGACTGGCTGACCCACAGACTGACAGAATGACCTACTGACTGACTGGCTGACCTACTGACTGACTGGCTGACCTACTGGCAGACTGACTGACTGACTGACTGACTGACTGACTGACTGACTGACTGACTGACTGACTGACTGACTGACTGACTGACTGACTGACTGACTGACTGACTGACTGACTGACTGACTGACTGACTGAGTAGCTGACTAACTGACTAACTGACTGACTGACTGACTGACTAACTGACTGACTGACTGACTGACTGACTGACTGACTGACTGACTGACTGACCGACCGACCGACCGACCGACCGACCGACCGACCGACCGACCGACCGACCGACCGACCGACCGACCGACCGACCGACCGACCGACCGACCCGACCCGACCCGACCCGACCCGACCCGACCCGACCCGACCCGACCCGACCGACCGACCGACCGACCGACCGACCGACTGACCCACCCACAGACCGACCCACCCACAGACCGACCCACCCACCGACAGACTGACTGACTCAGTGACTGACCCACCCACCGACAGACTGAATGACTCAGTGACTGACTGACTGGCTCAGTGAATGACAGGCTGAGCAACTGACTGACCTACTGAGTGACTGGCTGACTGACAGACTTGATGACCTAAAGACAGACTGACTGACCCACTGAATGACAAATTGACGACTACTGACTGACTGGCTGATCTACTGACTGACTGACTGATCTCTTGACCTGCTAACTGGTTGACCTACTGACTGACTGACTGGCTGACCTACTGACTGACTGAGTGACTAGCTGTCTGACAGACTGAGTGACTAGCTGTCTGACTGACTGACTGGGTGACTAGCTGTCTGACAGACTGAGTGACTAGCTGTCTTACAGTCTGAGTGATTAGCTGACTGACCAACTAACTGACTGACTTACAGATTGGCTGACCTAGTGACTGCTGAATGACCTAATGACGGACTGGCTGACCCACTGACTGACAGAATGACCTACTGACTGACTGGCTGACCTACTGGCAGACTGACTAACTGACTGACTGATCGATCGACCAAATGACTGACCTACTGAAAGACCTACTGACAGACTGACCTACTGACTGAGAGACAGACTGACTGACCTACTGACTGAATGACTGACTGACTCACAGACTGACTCACTGACTGTGACTGACTCACTGACTGACTCACTGACTGTGACTGACTCACTTACTGTGACTGACTCACTGACTGTGACTGACTGACTGATTTACTGACTGACTGACTGGCTGACATACTGACTGACTGAGTGAGTAGATGTCTGACAGACTGAGTGACTAGCTGTCTGACAGACTGAGTGACTGACTGACCGACCGACGGTAAGACCGACTGACTGACCAACCTACTGAGTGACTAGCTGTCTGACAGACTGAGTGACTAGCTGACTAACTAGCTGACTAGCTGACTGACTAGCTGACTGACTGACTGACTGACTGACTGACCTTATGACTGCTGAATGACCTAATGACGGACTGGCTGACCCACAGACTGACAGACTGACAGAATGACCTACTGACTGACTGGCTGACCTACTGGCAGACTGACTGACTGACTGACTGACTGACTGACTGACTGACTGACTGACTGACTGACTGACTGACTGACTGACTGACTGACTGACTGACTGACTGACTGACTGACTGAGTAGCTGACTAACTGACTAACTGACTGACTGACTGACTGACTAACTGACTGACTGACTGACTGACTGACTGACTGACTGACTGACTGACTGACTGACTGAGTGACCGACCGACCGACCGACCGACCGACCGACCGACCGACCGACCGACCGACCGACCGACCGACCGACCGACCCGACCCGACCCGACCCGACCCGACCCGACCCGACCCGACCCGACCCGACCCGACCCGACCCGACCCGACCCGACCCGACCGACCGACCGACCGACCGACCGACCGACCGACTGACCCACCCACAGACCGACCCACCCACAGACCGACCCACCCACCGACAGACTGACTGACTCAGTGACTGACCCACCCACCGACAGACTGACTGACTCAGTGACTGACTGACTGGCTCAGTGAATGACAGGCTGAGCAACCGACTGACCTACTGAGTGACTGGCTGACTGACAGACTTGATGACCTAAAGACAGACTGACTGACCCACTGAATGACAAATTGACCTACTGACTGACTGGCTGATCTACTGACTGACTGACTGATCTCTTGACCTGCTAACTGGTTGACCTACTGACTGACTGACTGGCTGACCTACTGACTGACTGAGTGACTAGCTGTCTGACAGACTGAGTGACTAGCTGTCTGACTGACTGACTGACTGGGTGACTAGCTGTCTGACAGACTGAGTGACTAGCTGTCTTACAGTCTGAGTGATTAGCTGACTGACCAACTAACTGACTGACTTACAGATTGGCTGACCTAGTGACTGCTGAATGACCTAATGACGGACTGGCTGACCCACTGACTGACAGAATGACCTACTGACTGACTGGCTGACCTACTGGCAGACTGACTAACTGACTGACTGATCGATCGACCAAATGACTGACCTACTGAAAGACCTACTGACAGACTGACCTACTGACTGAGAGACAGACTGACTGACCTACTGACTGAATGACTGACTGACTCACAGACTGACTCACTGACTGTGACTGACTCACTGACTGACTCACTGACTGTGACTGACTCACTTACTGTGACTGACTCACTGACTGTGACTGACTGACTGATTTACTGACTGACTGACTGGCTGACATACTGACTGACTGAGTGAGTAGATGTCTGACAGACTGAGTGACTAGCTGTCTGACAGACTGAGTGACTGACTGACCGACCGACGGTAAGACCGACTGACTGACCAACCTACTGAGTGACTAGCTGTCTGACAGACTGAGTGACTAGCTGACTAACTAGCTGACTAGCTGACTGACTAGCTGACTGACTGACTGACTGACTGACTGACCTTATGACTGCTGAATGACCTACTGACTGACTGGCTGACCCACAGACTGACAGAATGACCTACTGACTGACTGGCTGACCTACTGGCAGACTGACTGACTGACTGACTGACTGACTGACTGACTGACTGACTGACTGACTGACTGACTGACTGACTGACTGACTGACTGACTGACTGACTGACTGACTGACTGACTGACTGACTGACTGACTGACTGACTGACTGACTGACTGACTGACTGAGTAGCTGACTAACTGACTAACTGACTGACTGACTGACTGACTAACTGACTGACTGACTGACTGACTGACTGACTGACTGACTGACTGACTGACTGACTGACTGACTGACTGACCGACCGACCGACCGACCGACCGACCGACCGACCGACCGACCCGACCCGACCCGACCCGACCCGACCCGACCCGACCCGACCCGACCCGACCCGACCCGACCGACCGACCTACCGACCGACCGACCGACCGACCGACCGACTGACCCACCCACAGACCGACCCACCCACAGACCGACCCACCCACCGACAGACTGACTGACTCAGTGACTGACCCACCCACCGACAGACTGACTGACTCAGTGACTGACTGACTGGCTCAGTGAATGACAGGCTGAGCAACTGACTGACCTACTGAGTGACTGGCTGACTGACAGACTTGATGACCTAAAGACAGACTGACTGACCCACTGAATGACAAATTGACCTACTGACTGACTGGCTGATCTACTGACTGACTGACTGATCTCTTGACCTGCTAACTGGTTGACCTACTGACTGACTGACTGGCTGACCTACTGACTGACTGAGTGACTAGCTGTCTGACAGACTGAGTGACTAGCTGTCTGACTGACTGACTGGGTGACTAGCTGTCTGACAGACTGAGTGACTAGCTGTCTTACAGTCTGAGTGATTAGCTGACTGACCAACTAACTGACTGACTTACAGATTGGCTGACCTAGTGACTGCTGAATGACCTAATGACGGACTGGCTGACCCACTGACTGACAGAATGACCTACTGACTGACTGGCTGACCTACTGGCAGACTGACTAACTGACTGACTGATCGATCGACCAAATGACTGACCTACTGAAAGACCTACTGACAGACTGACCTACTGACTGAGAGACAGACTGACTGACCTACTGACTGAATGACTGACTGACTCACAGACTGACTCACTGACTGTGACTGACTCACTGACTGACTCACTGACTGTGACTGACTCACTTACTGTGACTGACTCACTGACTGTGACTGACTGACTGATTTACTGACTGACTGACTGGCTGACATACTGACTGACTGAGTGAGTAGATGTCTTACAGACTGAGTGACTAGCTGTCTGACAGACTGAGTGACTGACTGACCGACCGACGGTAAGACCGACTGACTGACCAACCTACTGAGTGACTAGCTGTCTGACAGACTGAGTGACTAGCTGACTAACTAGCTGACTAGCTGACTGACTAGCTGACTGACTGACTGACTGACCTTATGACTGCTGAATGACCTAATGACGGACTGGCTGACCCACAGACTGACAGAATGACCTACTGACTGACTGGCTGACCTACTGGCAGACTGACTGACTGACTGACTGACTGACTGACTGACTGACTGACTGACTGACTGACTGACTGACTGACTGACTGACTGACTGACTGACTGACTGACTGACTGACTGACTGAGTAGCTGACTAACTGACTAACTGACTGACTGACTGACTGACTAACTGACTGACTGACTGACTGACTGACTGACTGACTGACTGACTGACTGACTGACTGACTGACTGACCGACCGACCGACCGACCGACCGACCGACCGACCGACCGACCGACCGACCGACCCGACCCGACCCGACCCGACCCGACCAGACCCGACCCGACCCCACCCGACCCGACCCGACCGACCGACCGACCTACCGACCGACCGACCGACCGACCGACCGACTGACCC
>CAVMGG010000881.1:0-10000 GCA_963680895.1 Fragum sueziense | reverse complement strand
CGACTAACTGACTGACTGACTGACTGACTGACTGACTGACTGACTGACTGACTGACTGACTGACTGACTGACTGACTGACTGACTGACTGACCGACCGACCGACCGACCGACCGACCGACCGACCGACCGACCGACCGACCGACCCGACCCGACCCGACCCGACCCGACCCGACCCGACCCGACCCGACCCGACCCGACCCGACCCGACCCGACCCGACCCGACCGACCGACCGACCGACCGACCGACCGACCGACCGACCGACCGACTGACCCACCCACAGACCGACCCACCCACAGACCGACCCACCCACCGACAGACTGACTGACTCAGTGACTGACCCACCCACCGACAGACTGACTGACTCAGTGACTGACTGACTGGCTCAGTGAATGACAGGCTGAGCAACTGACTGACCTACTGAGTGACTGGCTGACTGACAGACTTGATGACCTAAAGACAGACTGACTGACCCACTGAATGACAAATTGACCTACTGACTGACTGGCTGATCTACTGACTGACTGACTGATCTCTTGACCTGCTAACTGGTTGACCTACTGACTGACTGACTGGCTGACCTACTGACTGACTGAGTGACTAGCTGTCTGACAGACTGAGTGACTAGCTGTCTGACTGACTGACTGGGTGACTAGCTGTCTGACAGACTGAGTGACTAGCTGTCTTACAGTCTGAGTGATTAGCTGACTGACCAACTAACTGACTGACTTACAGATTGGCTGACCTAGTGACTGCTGAATGACCTAATGACGGACTGGCTGACCCACTGACTGACAGAATGACCTACTGACTGACTGGCTGACCTACTGGCAGACTGACTAACTGACTGACTGATCGATCGACCAAATGACTGACCTACTGAAAGACCTACTGACAGACTGACCTACTGACTGAGAGACAGACTGACTGACCTACTGACTGAATGACTGACTGACTCACAGACTGACTCACTGACTGTGACTGACTCACTGACTGACTCACTGACTGTGACTGACTCACTTACTGTGACTGACTCACTGACTGTGACTGACTGACTGATTTACTGACTGACTGACTGGCTGACATACTGACTGACTGAGTGAGTAGATGTCTGACAGACTGAGTGACTAGCTGTCTGACAGACTGAGTGACTGACTGACCGACCGACGGTAAGACCGACTGACTGACCAACCTACTGAGTGACTAGCTGTCTGACAGACTGAGTGACTAGCTGACTAACTAGCTGACTAGCTGACTGACTAGCTGACTGACTGACTGACTGACTGACTGACCTTATGACTGCTGAATGACCTAATGACGGACTGGCTGACCCACAGACTGACAGAATGACCTACTGACTGACTGGCTGACCTACTGGCAGACTGACTGACTGACTGACTGACTGACTGACTGACTGACTGACTGACTGACTGACTGACTGACTGACTGACTGACTGACTGACTGACTGACTGACTGACTGACTGACTGACTGACTGACTGACTGACTGACTGAGTAGCTGACTTACTGACTAACTGACTGACTGACTGACTGACTAACTGACTGACTGACTGACTGACTGACTGACTGACTGACTGACTGACTGACCGACAGACCGACCGACCGACCGACCGACCGACCGACCGACCGACCGACCGACCGACCGACCGACCGACCGACCGACCGACCCGACCCGACCCGACCCGACCCGACCCGACCCGACCCGACCCGACCCGACCCGACCCGACCCGACCCGACCCGACCCGACCCGACCCGACCCGACCGACCGACCGACCGACCGACCGACCGACCGACCGACCGACCGACCGACTGACCCACCCACAGACCGACCCACCCACAGACCGACCCACCCACCGACAGACTGACTGACTCAGTGACTGACCCACCCACCGACAGACTGACTGACTCAGTGACTGACTGACTGGCTCAGTGAATGACAGGCTGAGCAACTGACTGACCTACTGAGTGACTGGCTGACTGACAGACTTGATGACCTAAAGACAGACTGACTGACCCACTGAATGACAAATTGACCTACTGACTGACTGGCTGATCTACTGACTGACTGACTGATCTCTTGACCTGCTAACTGGTTGACCTACTGACTGACTGACTGGCTGACCTACTGACTGACTGAGTGACTAGCTGTCTGACAGACTGAGTGACTAGCTGTCTGACTGACTGACTGACTGGGTGACTAGCTGTCTGACAGACTGAGTGACTAGCTGTCTTACAGTCTGAGTGATTAGCTGACTGACCAACTAACTGACTGACTTACAGATTGGCTGACCTAGTGACTGCTGAATGACCTAATGACGGACTGGCTGACCCACTGACTGACAGAATGACCTACTGACTGACTGGCTGACCTACTGGCAGACTGACTAACTGACTGACTGATCGATCGACCAAATGACTGACCTACTGAAAGACCTACTGACAGACTGACCTACTGACTGAGAGACAGACTGACTGACCTACTGACTGAATGACTGACTGACTCACAGACTGACTCACTGACTGTGACTGACTCACTGACTGACTCACTGACTGTGACTGACTCACTTACTGTGACTGACTCACTGACTGTGACTGACTGACTGATTTACTGACTGACTGACTGGCTGACATACTGACTGACTGAGTGAGTAGATGTCTGACAGACTGAGTGACTAACTGTCTGACAGACTGAGTGACTGACTGACCGACCGACGGTAAGACCGACTGACTGACCAACCTACTGAGTGACTAGCTGTCTGACAGACTGAGTGACTAGCTGACTAACTAGCTGACTAGCTGACTGACTAGCTGACTGACTGACTGACTGACTGACTGACCTTATGACTGCTGAATGACCTAATGACGGACTGGCTGACCCACAGACTGACAGAATGACCTACTGACTGACTGGCTGACCTACTGGCAGACTGACTGACTGACTGACTGACTGACTGACTGACTGACTGACTGACTGACTGACTGACTGACTGACTGACTGACTGACTGACTGACTGACTGACTGACTGACTGACTGACTGACTGACTGACTGACTGACTGACTGACTGACTGACTGACTGACTGAGTAGCTGACTAACTGACTAACTGACTGACTGACTGACTGACTAACTGACTGACTGACTGACTGACTGACTGACTGACCGACCGACCGACCGACCGACCGACCGACCGACCGACCGACCGACCGACCGACCGACCGACCGACCGACCCGACCCGACCCGACCCGACCCGACCCGACCCGACCCGACCCGACCCGACCCGACCCGACCCGACCCGACCCGACCCGACCCGACCCGACCGACCGACCTACCGACCGACCGACCGACCGACCGACCGACTGACCCACCCACAGACCGACCCACCCACAGACCGACCCACCCACCGACAGACTGACTGACTCAGTGACTGACCCACCCACCGACAGACTGACTGACTCAGTGACTGACTGACTGGCTCAGTGAATGACAGGCTGAGCAACTGACTGACCTACTGAGTGACTGGCTGACTGACAGACTTGATGACCTAAAGACAGACTGACTGACCCACTGAATGACAAATTGACCTACTGACTGACTGGCTGATCTACTGACTGACTGACTGATCTCTTGACCTGCTAACTGGTTGACCTACTGACTGACTGACTGGCTGACCTACTGACTGACTGAGTGACTAGCTGTCTGACAGACTGAGTGACTAGCTGTCTGACTGACTGACTGGGTGACTAGCTGTCTGACAGACTGAGTGACTAGCTGTCTTACAGTCTGAGTGATTAGCTGACTGACCAACTAACTGACTGACTTACAGATTGGCTGACCTAGTGACTGCTGAATGACCTAATGACGGACTGGCTGACCCACTGACTGACAGAATGACCTACTGACTGACTGGCTGACCTACTGGCAGACTGACTAACTGACTGACTGATCGATCGACCAAATGACTGACCTACTGAAAGACCTACTGACAGACTGACCTACTGACTGAGAGACAGACTGACTGACCTACTGACTGAATGACTGACTGACTCACAGACTGACTCACTGACTGTGACTGACTCACTGACTGACTCACTGACTGTGACTGACTCACTTACTGTGACTGACTCACTGACTGTGACTGACTGACTGATTTACTGACTGACTGACTGGCTGACATACTGACTGACTGAGTGAGTAGATGTCTGACAGACTGAGTGACTAGCTGTCTGACAGACTGAGTGACTGACTGACCGACCGACGGTAAGACCGACTGACTGACCAACCTACTGAGTGACTAGCTGTCTGACAGACTGAGTGACTAGCTGACTAACTAGCTGACTAGCTGACTGACCAGCTGACTGACTGACTGACTGACTGACTGACCTTATGACTGCTGAATGACCTAATGACGGACTGGCTGACCCACAGACTGACAGAATGACCTACTGACTGACTGGCTGACCTACTGGCAGACTGACTGACTGACTGACTGACTGACTGACTGACTGACTGACTGACTGACTGACTGACTGACTGACTGACTGACTGACTGACTGACTGACTGACTGACTGACTGACTGACTGACTGACTGACTGACTGACTGACTGACTGACTGAGTAGCTGACTAACTGACTAACTGACTGACTGACTGACTGACTAACTGACTGACTGACTGACTGACTGACTGACTGACTGACTGACTGACTGACTGACCGACCGACCGACCGACCGACCGACCGACCGACAGACCGACCGACCGACCGACCGACCGACCGACCCGACCCGACCCGACCCGACCCGACCCGACCCGACCCGACCCGACCCGACCGACCGACCGACCTACCGACCGACCGACCGACCGACCGACCGACCGACCGACTGACCCACCCA
This sequence comes from Fragum sueziense, assembly GCA_963680895.1. NCBI lineage: Eukaryota > Metazoa > Mollusca > Bivalvia > Cardiida > Cardiidae > Fragum > Fragum sueziense. The sequence goes on along the minus strand of CAVMGG010000881.1, from coordinate 5,092 downwards.
CAGACCGACCCACCCACAGACCGACCCACCCACCGACAGACTGACTGACTCAGTGACTGACCCACCCACCGACAGACTGACTGACTCAGTGACTGACTGACTGGCTCAGTGAATGACAGGCTGAGCAACTGACTGACCTACTGAGTGACTGGCTGACTGACAGACTTGATGACCTAAAGACAGACTGACTGACCCACTGAATGACAAATTGACCTACTGACTGACTGGCTGATCTACTGACTGACTGACTGATCTCTTGACCTGCTAACTGGTTGACCTACTGACTGACTGACTGGCTGACCTACTGACTGACTGAGTGACTAGCTGTCTGACAGACTGAGTGACTAGCTGTCTGACTGACTGACTGGGTGACTAGCTGTCTGACAGACTGAGTGACTAGCTGTCTTACAGTCTGAGTGATTAGCTGACTGACCAACTAACTGACTGACTTACAGATTGGCTGACCTAGTGACTGCTGAATGACCTAATGACGGACTGGCTGACCCACTGACTGACAGAATGACCTACTGACTGACTGGCTGACCTACTGGCAGACTGACTAACTGACTGACTGATCGATCGACCAAATGACTGACCTACTGAAAGACCTAATGACAGACTGACCTACTGACTGAGAGACAGACTGACTGACCTACTGACTGAATGACTGACTGACTCACAGACTGACTCACTGACTGTGACTGACTCACTGACTGACTCACTGACTGTGACTGACTCACTTACTGTGACTGACTCACTGACTGTGACTGACTGACTGATTTACTGACTGACTGACTGGCTGACATACTGACTGACTGAGTGAGTAGATGTCTGACAGACTGAGTGACTAGCTGTCTGACAGACTGAGTGACTGACTGACCGACCGACGGTAAGACCGACTGACTGACCAACCTACTGAGTGACTAGCTGTCTGACAGACTGAGTGACTAGCTGACTAACTAGCTGACTAGCTGACTGACTAGCTGACTGACTGACTGACTGACTGACTGACCTTATGACTGCTGAATGACCTAATGACGGACTGGCTGACCCACAGACTGACAAAATGACCTACTGACTGACTGGCTGACCTACTGGCAGACTGACTGACTGACTGACTGACTGACTGACTGACTGACTGACTGACTGACTGACTGACTGACTGACTGACTGACTGACTGACTGACTGACTGACTGACTGACTGACTGACTGACTGACTGACTGACTGACTGACTGACTGACTGACTGACTGACTGACTGACTGACTGACTGACTGAGTAGCTGACTAACTGACTAACTGACTGACTGACTGACTGACTAACTGACTGACTGACTGACTGACTGACTGACTGACTGACTGACTGACTGACTGACTGACCGACCGACCGACCGACCGACCGACCGACCGACCGACCGACCGACCGACCGACCGACCGACCGACCCGACCCGACCTGACCCGACCCGACCCGACCCGACCCGACCCGACCCGACCCGACCCGACCCGACCCGACCCGACCCGACCCGACCCGACCGACCGACCGACCGACCGACCGGCCGACCGACCGACCGACTGACCCACCCACAGACCGACCCACCCACAGACCGACCCACCCACCGACAGACTGACTGACTCAGTGACTGACCCACCCACCGACAGACTGACTGACTCAGTGACTGACTGACTGGCTCAGTGAATGACAGGCTGAGCAACTGACTGACCTACTGAGTGACTGGCTGACTGACAGACTTGATGACCTAAAGACAGACTGACTGACCCACTGAATGACAAATTGACCTACTGACCGACTGGCTGATCTACTGACTGACTGACTGATCTCTTGACCTGCTTACTGGTTGACCTACTGACTGACTGACTGGCTGACCTACTGACTGACTGAGTGACTAGCTGTCTGACAGACTGAGTGACTAGCTGTCTGACTGACTGACTGACTGGGTGACTAGCTGTCTGACAGACTGAGTGACTAGCTATCTTACAGTCTGAGTGATTAGCTGACTGACCAACTAACTGACTGACTTACAGATTGGCTGACCTAGTGACTGCTGAATGACCTAATGACGGACTGGCTGACCCACTGACTGACAGAATGACCTACTGACTGACTGGCTGACCTACTGGCAGACTGACTAACTGACTGACTGATCGATCGACCAAATGACTGACCTACTGAAAGACCTACTGACAGACTGACCTACTGACTGAGAGACAGACTGACTGACCTACTGACTGAATGACTGACTGACTCACAGACTGACTCACTGACTGTGACTGACTCACTGACTGACTCACTGACTGTGACTGACTCACTTACTGTGACTGACTCACTGACTGTGACTGACTGACTGATTTACTGACTGACTGACTGGCTGACATACTGACTGACTGAGTGAGTAGATGTCTGACAGACTGAGTGACTAGCTGTCTGACAGACTGAGTGACTGACTGACCGACCGACGGTAAGACCGACTGACTGACCAACCTACTGAGTGACTAGCTGTCTGACAGACTGAGTGACTAGCTGACTAACTAGCTGACTAGCTGACTGACTAGCTGACTGACTGACTGACTGACTGACTGACCTTATGACTGCTGAATGACCTAATGACGGACTGGCTGACCCACAGACTGACAGAATGACCTACTGACTGACTGGCTGACCTACTGACTGACTGGCTGACCTACTGGCAGACTGACTGACTGACTGACTGACTGACTGACTGACTGACTGACTGACTGACTGACTGACTGACTGACTGACTGACTGACTGACTGACTGACTGACTGACTGACTGACTGACTGACTGACTGACTGACTGAGTAGCTGACTAACTGACTAACTGACTGACTGACTGACTGACTAACTGACTGACTGACTGACTGACTGACTGACTGACTGACTGACTGACTGACTGACTGACTGACTGACCGACCGACCGACCGACCGACCGACCGACCGACCGACCGACCGACCGACCGACCGACCGACCGACCGACCGACCCGACCCGACCCGACCCGACCCGACCCGACCCGACCCGACCCGACCCGACCCGACCCGACCCGACCCGACCGACCGACCGACCGACCGACCGACCGACCGACCGACTGACCCACCCACAGACCGACCCACCCACAGACCGACCCACCCACCGACAGACTGACTGACTCAGTGACTGACCCACCCACCGACAGACTGACTGACTCAGTGACTGACTGACTGGCTCAGTGAATGACAGGCTGAGCAACTGACTGACCTACTGAGTGACTGGCTGACTGACAGACTTGATGACCTAAAGACAGACTGACTGACCCACTGAATGACAAATTGACCTACTGACTGACTGGCTGATCTACTGACTGACTGACTGATCTCTTGACCTGCTAACTGGTTGACCTACTGACTGACTGACTGGCTGACCTACTGACTGACTGAGTGACTAGCTGTCTGACAGACTGAGTGACTAGCTGTCTGACTGACTGACTGGGTGACTAGCTGTCTGACAGACTGAGTGACTAGCTGTCTTACAGTCTGAGTGATTAGCTGACTGACCAACTAACTGACTGACTTACAGATTGGCTGACCTAGTGACTGCTGAATGACCTAATGACGGACTGGCTGACCCACTGACTGACAGAATGACCTACTGACTGACTGGCTGACCTACTGGCAGACTGACTAACTGACTGACTGATCGATCGACCAAATGACTGACCTACTGAAAGACCTACTGACAGACTGACCTACTGACTGAGAGACAGACTGACTGACCTACTGACTGAATGACTGACTGACTCTGAGACTGACTCACTGACTGTGACTGACTCACTGACTGACTCACTGACTGTGACTGACTCACTTACTGTGACTGACTCACTGACTGTGACTGACTGACTGATTTACTGACTGACTGACTGGCTGACATACTGACTGACTGAGTGAGTAGATGTCTGACAGACTGAGTGACTAGCTGTCTGACAGACTGAGTGACTGACTGACCGACCGACGGTAAGACCGACTGACTGACCAACCTACTGAGTGACTAGCTGTCTGACAGACTGAGTGACTAGCTGACTAACTAGCTGACTAGCTGACTGACTAGCTGACTGACTGACTGACTGACCTTATGACTGCTGAATGACCTAATGACGGACTGGCTGACCCACAGACTGACAGAATGACCTACTGACTGACTGGCTGACCTACTGGCAGACTGACTGACTGACTGACTGACTGACTGACTGACTGACTGACTGACTGACTGACTGACTGACTGACTGACTGACTGACTGACTGACTGACTGACTGACTGACTGACTGACTGACTGACTGACTGACTGAGTAGCTGACTAACTGACTAACTGACTGACTGACTGACTGACTAACTGACTGACTGACTGACTGACTGACTGACTGACTGACTGACTGACTGACTGACCGACCGACCGACCGACCGACCGACCGACCGACCGACCGACCGACCGACCGACCGACCGACCCGACCCGACCCGACCCGACCCGACCCGACCCGACCCGACCCGACCCGACCCGACCCGACCGACCGACCGACCGACCGACCGACCGACCGACTGACCCACCCACAGACCGACCCACCCACAGACCGACCCACCCACCGACAGACTGACAGACTGAGTGACTAGCTGTCTGACTGACCCACCCACCGACAGACTGACTGACTCAGTGACTGACTGACTGGCTCAGTGAATGACAGGCTGAGCAACTAACTGACCTACTGAGTGACTGGCTGACTGACAGACTTGATGACCTAAAGACAGACTGACTGACCCACTGAATGACAAATTGACCTACTGACTGACTGGCTGATCTACTGACTGACTGACTGATCTCTTGACCTGCTAACTGGTTGACCTACTGACTGACTGACTGGCTGACCTACTGACTGACTGAGTGACTAGCTGTCTGACAGACTGAGTGACTAGCTGTCTGACTGACTGACTGACTGGGTGACTAGCTGTCTGACAGACTGAGTGACTAGCTGTCTTACAGTCTGAGTGATTAGCTGACTGACCAACTAACTGACTGACTTACAGATT
>CAVMGG010000879.1:0-38810 GCA_963680895.1 Fragum sueziense | reverse complement strand
TGCGCAGTTCGTGCAGCCAGACTAGGGCCGACACTTTTCACTTTTATGTAATTTTCTAAATCCGGAGTGTTTCCCCTATCTAAATTTATGTTCATTTTTCGCATACCGGATATGGTTGACCTGTGCCGAGTCTGACAAGTTTGACAAAATTTGGATTTTTGGAGTTCGGATAAGGTCCCTTTCAGCGTGACGGGGCACATTTTTGTCGACGTTACTTTCACGTTTTCTTAACGCCACTTTGGTCCATTTTTAAAGTTACCTATCGTTATATCGTCGATGCAAATGCAAAAACCTCGTGACTCTAGCTTTGTTTAAGCTGGGGTTACTAGGTATTGCAATATCACCGACGATATGCACTTTTAGTTATCACATAATTATCCAGTCTCCTTTTGTTTACTAGGAATTGAAAATATTGTTGTCATACACAGAAACGCGTCCATTTATGAGAATACATGTATTTCAACGTTATTTTGCGTCATCTTCAATGCAGTTTTCATCCATCTTTTAAAAAAACACATGACATGCAGGCCCGTAGGAACAGGGGTGGGGGGGGGTGCCAAACAGTTTTAGATAATGTGTAATTGCTTCTTCATAATTGCATTTATTAGAATTGTGTGTGTGTGGGGGGGGGAGGGTGGGGGGGGGGGGATGACGATCCATTCTTTTATGTTTTATACATAATAGTCGCATCCATTCAGGAAAATAAATATCGACGTTTTTATACGTCATTCTCAAAGCCGTTTTGACCCACTTTTAACGTTACCTGTCATTACCTGCACTTTTAGCGGTAAATTAATTATAACACGTAAATGACATTATGCTCAGGATTAATTACGTTAGAAAGCGCCAAAATAGATCAACCAGACGTTCCACCTAAATGTAGAAAATACGTTTTCGTCTCTCTAACATTTTTGCGTGTTGGGGAGGGGGCGGTTCAGACATAGCAGGGGATCAACAATATTTCGAATTTGGAAAACAAACATACAGTATGGTAGAGAAACATTCTAAATTAACCCATTACCAGACGACAAAATTTTGGTCTGTTCCAAATTCAAAGGTGTTGCAGACGACAATATAAAATGCATACAATTCACAAATCTTTGGTGTTTTTGTGTAGAAAACATTGTGGTAAATGAAGAAATTGCTTGTCACAAGCAATTTCTTCATTTTCCACAAGGTTTTCTAAAGCCTTTATCTTGTATGGCGTCAAAAGGCGTCACTTTGTTGTAATGGGTTAAGGAAATCGTACCCCATGCTAACTATTTCTGTTACAGGATCAACATTATGGAGGCATACTTTTAATAGTGTGTGGTGCTTTTCCTTTTCTAGTACAAAAAATCGCACTGGAACCAATATTTACCTTTTAACCCTTTCCCAAAAGGCAAAATTTTAGGGTGATCCAATTTGAAAGCTGCTACAGACGACAAAATGAATGTTGATGAAGATAAGATTTGTGTATGATACAGCTCAGAAAATATTGAGACAAAAGAAGAAACTGCTGGTTATCAGCAGTTTCTTCTTTTGTTTCAATGTTTTCCCAAGCCTTTTCAACTAGGGACGTCAAAACCAGGTCTTGTTTGGGAAAGGGTTAAGCCAATTCCCAAAAAGTGGCGCCTTTGACGTCTTTCACGACAACTGCATGGATAAGCATTGTGGAAAATGAATTAATTGTTTGCGCCAATCAATTTCGTCATTTTCCAACAATATTTGCTTTACAAAAAGACCAAAAACTGCAAAATTACATTCACTTGAAATCGTCGTCTGCAACATCTTTGCATTTGGACCAGTCTAAAGTTAAGTCGAGGTCCAGTTACCCATATACATGTACGTAACTAGAAAAACAATTGACGAATATGTATTTAAAAGAAGGTACTTTTTTATTTAGAAGGGCTAAAAGAAATTGATGCGAATTTTCGCTGGATAGAAATGATGGTTGACTTGGTTTATTGGTCATATCGCGGCGGCTGGAGCACCTAGCCGTGGATTCCTGGTATTTCTCTCACCAGTACAACCACAATATTCAAACCGAATCTCCAGCTGCTCTCTCACATAGATGATCTACACCCATTGGTGAGAGGCAAATGGCTTTGTCAAAGGTCAAAATGGATACTGGCCGAACTGGAATTCGAACTCGCGACCCCTGGTTTGAGAGACTCCGACGTTAACGACTGAGAAAGTTGACTACTTGATACCATATTTCTTGAAAATATTTTCTTTACCTTTTTGACAACCAAACATTGGACGCTCAAGAGCAAAGAGTTTTTATCTGCGCGAAATGATTAGGGCTGGGACTTTTCGCACTCTCCGGAGACTAATCTCTTTTTCCATATAGGTGTTCACTTACCATTGAACACGGTGGTTAATCACGTGTCTCAGAATTACAGAACATCTTCAATATTTCTGTTAATACTTGACTATTTTGAATATTATTTGAAGCAGAGAAGGTGGGGAAATGACAGGAATGAGATTGATGTGATGGATTTTTGAAAAATCAACTGACAAAAAAGTTATTGAAGACCAACCAAAATTAATCTGTCCACCTTCTCTGCTTCAAACCGAATTCAAATTGACCAAGAATTAACAAAAATGTTGACGATTTTCTGAATTTTTTGTATCACGCGATGGTCCACCGTGTTTAAGATTTGTGACTCAGATTAGATGGTGGATGTCTCCGTCTTCGATTAGCCCTTTTACAAACGAGATTAAAAGCTGTTGCAGAATACATAATTTCCTTTAATACTTTCACAAGCCTCGCTATAATTGGCTGAAAACCAAGCATTGTTTTAGAAAGTGTTTTGTATGCAAGCAGAATTTCATAATCCTTTGACAATGAACCCTATTATAAATCTTCGTTTTTCAACAAAAAATCTCGTTACGAAATTGCAGCTTGTTTTAAGGTAGAACCGGATACTTTAAAACTTCAAGCTACGGTCATAAATTTGATATCTTTGGAAACTAGAACCTATTTCTGGTTCAAATCCGAAATTCATTTCCTCGTTCATGCCGTGACAACGTTACCACGACGACGTCAACATAGGCACCTCGCACGTTTTTTACGTCGAATTTCTATAGCCCGGAAATGCACAAAATTGCGTTTTGGTCGGGCAATTTCAACGTCACGATAATTAAAATTACATCGATGGAAAGACCTTTTCAAACGTTATAAGATGATACAAAAATTAATTATTTCGGACTGATGACGCAGAAAAAAACGACGAACTTTCATCTTTTTTCCACGTCAGATTTCGAGGAAAAACTAACTTTAGAGCAGAATTTCGTGAAATTGGCCAGAACGATTTATGCCATTTTTCATTATTATATTGCACGCTCATATTGTAAGCATTTGGCAAGAAATCAGAAAAATTCACCGTACCGATTTGTAATAAAACATATTTAAATATTGTTGGTATGCGTCAAAGTTATGCAGTCGAGCGTCGGCAAATTTCGACTAAAAATCACTTTATGAAGGAATTTTGTGAAATTGGCCACCGTGATTTTATGTTATTTCATTTTTGCATCCATATTGCAGGTGAAATGCAAAAACTCAGAAAAGTTTATTGTATAGTTTTTTTAATAAAACGTGTTTGAATGTGTTAGGTATAAATCAAAATTTACACAGTCGGGCGTCGACGTCGAAACTACGTACGTTGATGCGCAACAAGGATGAACACACGCCGGGATTTAAAACTGCTCCACAAGAAAAACAACTTATGCAAATGCATTTACTTGGAATTCGTGTATTTTATTAGAAATATTGAAATAAAAAAGAAAATTTGTGACTGTCGCTATTTTCTTCTTTTCTCTAAACGTCTTCTCAAACATTTTTGGTCGGAACGTCAAAATCACATCGTAATAAGATAATGGTCAATTGTAACATATGGGTTGAAGTAAAAACATTTATAAATTCTGACTGTGCATATATGATAGAGTCTTTGTTTGTTTTTCATCGATGACATCATTTTAACGAGATATTCAATAAGCTGCATTTACTACTGCGATTTTGATATTAGAAATGAAACAAAAATTATCCTATAGAAATTGATGCAATGCGAAAGACATTAATTTTTGATATTGCGATGTAACATATATTCGCATTATTTTTTATTTATTTTATTCATTTTATTATTTTTGCATTTTCTATTTTGCCACATCATGCGAACAGAAGCGGTTTATTTATTCTATGACATTTTTTACTGTTGGTTACCAATATTTTCCGCATATTCTTTTTCGAAAGAATCATTTCAATCCCGTTTTCGTTGTCCCCTCGAATAGGCTTTCGTGAGCGTGTCGACTGCTATCCCGATTCTGTACTTCTTGCTAGGTATTTATTTATACTTTCGCTGTCCGACTAATTGAGAACACAAATGTGGTCTCCTTGAGCAGTTTGAAAATTCCAGCGCGTCTATATCCTTGTTGCTCGTCAACGTACGTAGTTTTAAAATCGACGTCGACGTCCGACTGTGCAAATTTTGATTGATACCTAATACATTCAAACACGTTTTATTAAAAAAAAAACGATACAGTGAACTTTTCTGATTTTTTTGCATAACAGCTACAATATGGATGTAAAATGAAATAATGTAAAGTTCTTCTAGTCAATTTTACGAAAATCCGTCGTAAAGTGATTTTTCGTCGAAATTTGCCGACGCCCGACTGAATAACTTTGACGCATACCAACAATATTTGAATACGTTTTATTACAAATCGGTACGGTGAATTTTTCTGATTTCTTGCCAAATGCTTACAATATGAGCGTGCAATATAATAATGAAAAATGGCAAAAATCGTTTTGGCCAATTTCACGAAATTCTGCTCTAAAGTTAGTTTTTCCTCGAAATCTGACGTGGAAAAAAGATGAAAGTTCGTCGTTTTTTTCTGCGTCGTCAGTCCGAAATAATTATTTTTTTGTATCATCTTATAACGTTTGAAAAGGTCTTTCCATCGATGTAATTTTAATTATCGTGACGTTGAAATTGCCCGACCAAAAAGCAGTTTGTGCATTTCCGGGCTATAGAAATTCGACGTAAAAAATGTGCGAGGTGCCTATGTTGACGTCGTCGTGGTAACGTTGTCACGGCATGAACGAGGAAATGAATTTCGGATTTGAACCAGAAATAGGTTCTAGTTTCCAAAGATATCAAATTTATGACCGTAGCTTAAAGTTTTAAAAGTATCCGGTTCTACCTTAAGCTGCATTTTCGAAGTTTTCGTTGAAAAGACGACGAAAACAGGGAGTTAACGCCTTCTAGAATCTATGGCTATTACATAAGTTGTATCCCTTTGTTTGACTCTAATACATAGACAACGATTTGAATTCACACGAAAAGGTACAACAGTAGTAAAGGAGGCTAGAATAGCTACGCCGAAAACATAGCTATTCTAGCCTCCCAGGATGCCCTCCGTAGGGCAGTATAGCTACACGTAGGGCAGTATAGCTACACGTAGCGCAGTCTAACTATACCTGGTTTTGGGATCTTTTAGGGTTTTGACTTAGTCGTTTTTTACGCATATTGGACTTAGTTGGAGGCGTTTTGGGGTTTTTTAGACTTTGACTTTTTTGACGAATTAGGGTTTCGGACTTAGTCTTTTTAACAATGAGGGTGTGACTTTGTGTCAAATTTCGAAAAGGAAATACTCTTTCTAGTTATTGGGTGGTCCTGAAAAGGACCGTTTGGTTCTAGGTGTTAATACCTAGACATGACTGCACCCGAATCGAGCACGACATATTGGACATGGTCGCCTTGTTCTTCTCTGTATGGTGAGTGATTCGCCATTGAATCTTATCACCCGTCGTCTTTCCGTCCCAAGATATATAACATCTGGAGTGTCGTCATTTTCTGCTTCTCTAATCATTTCCTCTACTCGAGCAAGTCTTTCACAGACGTTCAACAACTGACTGGCTATTTCGATGAATTCTTGCCGAATGTGTGCCATCTTGTAGAGTGATGAATTCTGGAATAATGATTTCTGGAAGTGTACAGCTCTTTTTATACGTTTCTGGAGGATTGACCTACTTTCAGGATGGCTTGCTTTTCATTGGTTAGGATGTCTTGATTTTCATTGGTCAAGTGTTTTGTCCAATCAGGTACCGCCTTACATAATTTCGCGAAAATGATTTTTGACAATTTTTTCACTCTGAAAGGAAATACTCTTCTTGATACTTTGTGGTCCTTAAAAGGACCGTTGTTATAGATGTTAAATAAGGAATGTTCTCATTTCCTCATTTCTTTTTCTTTCTTTTTCTTGATGTTTGGAATCTGGTAGTTCTCCATGTTTTTCCCGTAGCCGCCTAGCCCCGAAGAACCGTGGTGTTGTCTTTCCATGCATTGTTTCTTAGCCTGCTGATGACTCTCCGGTGTAGATGATGATGATGATGATGACCGTTTCGTTGATGATGAGTTGTCATGTTTTCTTTTCATCACGGAAATAACACTTTCAACGACATGTTCAATGTTTTTCTGATCGAAAGTGAACTCTACTGGTACCTTTAACGTTGATGGTTTAAACGTTACTGGAATTGTCTGTTTTGATATCTTTTCATCCGATGTTTTCCACGACGCTGGATGTTGGTTAAACGAGCGAAGTTCTAACATCATCCTCTTCATAGCTGCTTCTTGACGCATATTCATGGTTCTCAATTCATTCAAAATGCTCTGTGAAACTGAATCGTTGGTACTTGCCAGTTGAACATTTTGTGGATGATAGGTCTGGTTCAATGGTGGTTGATTTTCTTGCTGCATATTTGTGCAGGTCTGTGGTCCAAGTGTTGAATTCATCGCTGATGACAATAAATCTTCATTCGATTGAACGAATAAATCTTTCAAGTCGAAATCCATGATCCGCTGCGGTTAATTTCTATCTGCGAAGTGACCCTAGTCAATATTTTTTCCTATTTTAAACTTTTTTTATTGGACGAATTCGCGCGGACCTCGCCGTAAGCATCAATATCGATTTTTGATAATGGCGTCTTTCTGACGTTGATTTGTGTTTTCTCTAACTCGTTTTATTTGTAATATCTTACATTTTCTGAGAGAAATGTTATAACTTTTAACACGAAACGATGCATTGAGCTTATCGCTATCTAATTCTGTATTTTATTTCTTGACCGAATCAAACGTTAGAGAAATAATAAAGGAAAAGTAGCGAAATGACTTGCTTTTTTTACTGTGTTTCTTACTTTTTACAATGATATAGCTATATACTGATTTATTTTCATTCTTTAAGTCTTCTATGTTTTAAATATACATAATTTGACTTATCTGTAACTACTTTTTACATGAAGCATTGATACAAAATATGATTTTACAATTTTATTCGGGAAAGAATTTGAGTCAATAAGCACAGCGTTAAACCTTTAATTTTACATTACTGTCATGGTATCTCGATAAGTTTAAAAGTGTGTATTGATTTTTTCTTATCGGTAGATCTTGGTGTATTAGGACTGGGTAGTACGATATAGGGTTTAAACCTTTTCCAGACAATTAGCTAACTAATAATACTTTCTAGTGAATTGATGGTCCTGAAAAGGACCTTTTTTGGTTTGAAAGAGGTGTTTATCCCCAGTATTCTTCCTCTCTGTAAATGCCTGGGATATTTGGGTGGATTCTTTCCTTAAATGGCTTCCCGATCGGAGCGAGCCACTCATTTATGAGCCAGTCTAGCCTCATCTCTTCTGTCATCCCACAACCTTCTCTTTTCTTATACTTCTCCTTTACCCAGTTTATTTGTTGTTGGCTCGGAGGAGGATGTGTCATATAAATCACCGTAAACGATTTGACGTAGTTGTCGGAATTCATATTGAATTTGTAATAAGACAACGGAATCATTTCGAGGTTTTTATACTCCCCACTGAGATGGGTTCTCTTGAAGCTTATGCTCTGAAAGTAGGTCAGTAGGTCAGTAGGTCAATTCAACTCATCAGAAATCTTATTTCTGAAAGCAGGTCAGTAGGTCAGTAGGTCAAAGCGTCTTCGCGCTGGTCCGCGCTCATATAGCATTAAAGAAGGATTCCTTAAGTAATTTGGGGTATAAAAACATCGAAGTGATTCTTTTTTTCTCATACTGAAAAATGAAATTCATTTCGAAATTGTTGCGGCGTCTTTTTCGAAAGAAACAGACTTTGGACAGTGATACTGATATCGGGAAACAGGATGAGTTCATCAATGAGAAGCAAGCTCGGGATCGGGCATTAAACGAGTTTTGTCAGAGAAGAGGCTTCGAATTCCGGCGTGGAAAGTCCGATATGAAGATGGGGAAATTATACCCCAATCTATCCACATTCAACCCTCCGACAGAGAATTATAGGTGGAAAAGACAAATGGATGAGGTTTATCCTTCGCTGACATACCAGACATCTTCAAAGGGTTGTTTATATCCTGATCTCCGGTTTTTTACACCACCGACTGAGGATGAACAGTGGAAGCAGATGATTTCTAGCTTATATCCGAATCTAACTTCGTTTCAATGAAGTTAGAAACGGATTATAAGAAAAAAGGTCCTTTTCAGGACCATCAACTCACCCCGAAATGTCATTCCTATAGAGAGAAACAAGTCTGAAATTATATCATTTTTTTAATGAAAAACATTGAATGAAAACAAGTCAAACACATGTTAACATAGCATGTAAACATTGAACACATGTACATTACAAAGTTAAATATTGGAAATATTTCATTTAACACGTGAAATGTTCATCACTGCACTTTGTTTTGCTTTCACAGTCCTAAGATTCAAGTTTTTGTTTCTTGGTCGGAACCGGCGAAATGTTTTTTGTTTTCCTTTTTCTGGCTGTTTTCTTTGGTTGAACAAGTTTTTGACAAATTTCTTTGCCATGATCGCTGGTTTTACAGAAGAAGCAATCCTTCCCCTGGTTATTTCCTTCATCAGCTTTTTTCACCGATGAACTCTGCACCGATTCTTGTGAAACATTTGATTGTTCAGCGACGGTTTGAGTCTCAACAGTCTGTGTCTCGATAGTTGGTGTATCGAGAGTTGATGTTTTGACTGGACATTTCAGATTTTCACTGGTTGATGTGAGATCCTCATTCGTTTCGTCGTAGTAGAAATTTTCCATTCCACGACGTGTTTTCAAACTGTACCTACTGTAATCATTACAGTACGACATTGTTGTCCCAACATACTGTAATCCGATAGTTTCTGCAGAACGTTCAATTGCATTTGAAATCCAAACCTCATGAGTTGTTGGGTTCACGAAGACAAAGATGAAATGTGACGGTTGTCTTTCTTTCTCTGGACATTTCTTTGCCCAGTGGTCATTTTTATGACAAATGAAGCAGAACCCTGCTCTCTTCTTTGCCATGCCATACTCGTCATTTCCATACATCTCATCCATTGTGAGTGTGTCGAACACTCTCCGTTTCGTGATGTGATATTCATCCTTATCCATTTGTTCTGATATGAATGTCCCGACATAGTTACCAATGTGGCTGATCTTGTAACTATATGGAATGTTTGTTATCTCGTACTCATGTGTATGTGGGTTCACATACACCTGCATTTGTCTTCTGCTCTTTATTTCAGCAATATGAGATGAAGCAACTTCAGAACTACTGCTTGCGTTTTTACTGTTCATGACTTATTCCTTTCAAGTTTTGCAACTGAATGGTGATTTGTAGCGAAATTGCGCCCTATTTATACAGATTTCCCTGCTCGAGCTCGACGATTGATATATAAACCCCTGTCCTTTGCCAGTTCAATAACATTTCCTCACTGGAAAGCGAAACGATAAGAATGCCTAAACGAAAGAAAACGAACGATGATACTTGGATTCCACTTCACAAAAGAAAGTGGAAAAGAATCAGACTTATTGATGATAGCAGTGATTCAGAAGATGAAATAGGTTATAAAAAGAAACCAGTGAAACCTATCGTGGAAAGTGATTCAGAAAATGAAGAACCAAAAGAAATATTTGGTGAAGAATCGAACTCTGTGAAATCAAATTCTGGAGAACAATTCAATGAAGATCCAGCGAATGAAGAAAAAATTGATGGAGATCCAGTGAATGAAGTAACTGGAAAACAACTTGATGAAGAAGAGAAGAAAGCAGCTATGAGACAAAGGTATGAACTTGTCTCTTTGGCAAACAAAAAATCGAGAATCTTCAGGACGGTATCACATGTAATGAATGTGATTTTCAAGACATTTGATGAATTGCAGCCACAAGAACTTGTTTCATTGTTTGACGATATTACAAAACAAGTCAATGAAACGTTGAAAGCTGAACCTAGAGATAAGATCAGATTGACAATCACTCATCCATCTCTGGATATGGGGATACATATCCCGTTCATCGATGTGATTAATCTAAACGGAGAAGTTATATTGGATGAGATACAGAAAGTGATGCAATCCAACAGTGAATTCAAAGTAAACGACGGAGAAATGAGATTCATCATCACACATACACAACCACCATATGGATCCGGAAACGTGAAACTTTGGTCTTCCGAACTTGATACCAAGGTCTTTGCAAAAAAGAAACATTCTGTCGTTGAAATTAAGAATTCAGAGGATAGTATGTGTTTTGCCCGATCTATCGTGGTATCAATGTGTTATGCTGAGAAGGAGGACACAGATGAATGGAAAAGAAGGTGGAAACACATAACAAACTCAGACAGGCCGTTTCAAGAACATGAAGCTAAACGGTTATTGGAGGAAGTCGGTATCTCACCAAACCAACCATGTGGAGTTGATGAATACAAAATCATCCAGACACATTTGTATTCAAGGAACTATGTGATTAAAGTTCACCAGCAACACTCATCGATAGAAATGACATTTCAACATCCAGTTGTGAACTCTGACAGTAAAGTTATACATCTTTACTACCACCAAGGACATTTTGACAGTATCACGAGTATCACAGGATTCCTAAGTTGTAGTTATTTCTGTGAATTATGTGATGTTGCATATCAGAATCGGGAGAATCATATTTGTAAGTACATATGTTCAGCTTGTTTCTGTAAACCACCATGTATCAAAGAGTTTGGAGAAATCTATTGTTCAGATTGTAACAGAAGTTTCTACGGGAACGACTGTTTTGCAAATCACAAGTTAGCTCATGGTAAACAAGAGAAAACTATTTGTGAATTGGTTAAACGCTGCAGTCAATGCAATGAAATGTACAACGTGAGACGTAAGAACCATGTCTGTGCTGGAAAAAAGAAGTGTCATATCTGTAAGAAGATAACATCTTTCGATCATCGTTGCCATATTCAACCTTACGAAAGTAGGATGTTGAAAAATGACAAAGGTGAGACGAAGAAAAGTGAGAAATCAGGGGAGAAAAAACCGTTGTTTATTTTCTACGATTTTGAATGTAAGCAAGATACTGGTGTTCATATTCCGAATTACTGTATTGCACAGAGAGCTTGCAATGAATGCATATGCAAACCACTTGACTATCACTGTTCACTCTGTAGTGAATTTTATGAAGGTCGAGAAGTGATATTTCAAGGTGAAAACACACTCAATGACTTCTGCACATGGCTCTTTTCTGACAAACACAAGGGGGTGACAGCTATTGCACATAATTTCAAGGGATATGATGGGCAGTTCATACTAAATGAAATCATAAGAATAGGAAATAAACCTCCAGAACTTATCATGAATGGGAACAGTATAATATCACTTCACATGAATGGAGTTAGATTGATAGACTCCTATAACTTCATGAGCTTTAGATTGGGGAGCTTTCCTGACACATTTGGACTTGAAGAAATGAAAAAGGGTTTTTTCCCACATCTTGCAAACACTGATCAGTTTTGGGAATACAATGGTCCTTATCTTGACAGTTCATATTACATGGTTGATTCAATGAAACCTGATATAAGACAAGAGTTCATGGAATGGTATAATGACAAAGTTGAAAAGAAGGAAAATTTCAACTTTCAAAAGGAAATGGAGTCCTACTGTCGTTCAGATGTTGATATTCTCAGACGGGGTTGTGGTCATTTCAGACAGGTCTTTCTTGAACATGGAGGGATTGATCCTTTTCTTGAAGCTATTACTATAGCTGATGCTTGTAACAAGATTTGGAGAAGTAGATATTTGCCGAAGAATCAAATAGCAATTATATCAAGCAAAGATTCGTCCAAACGTCGGTTCTCAACGAAAGCAATTCGTTGGATTCAGAGCATTGCAAATGAAAAACAGATTCACATTCAGCATGCTAGGAATGGGGGTGAATATGAAATTGGAGGTTACAGTGTAGACGGATTCCATGCCCCGTCAAACACTGTGTATGAATTCTTAGGTGATCTATATCATGGGTGCCCTGTTTGCTACCCGAACCGTTCAGAAAAAAGCCCGATCAATGGTTCAACTATGGGAAGCTTGTATGAAGGAACAATGAAAAGATTAGAGTATTTGAGACAGAGAGGTTATGAAGTTGTGTTCATTTGGGAGCATGAATTCGATGCAAAGGTTAAGACAAACAAGGAGTATGCTCGAATCATTCGTGATTTGTTTCCGTACTCTGACCCCATTGATCCCAGGGAAGGATTGTATGGGGGTCGGTGTAATGCAGTTAAACTCTCGCATGAGATAGATGAATCAAGCGAGACAGAAATAAAGTACATTGATATTTGCTCTTTGTACCCATACGTATGCAAATACAAATCCTATCCTGTTGGACACCCTAAAGTGTTGACTAGTGAAAGCATTGACATTCAGAACATAAGACAGTATGAGGGTCTTGTCAAATGTAAAGTCCTGCCTCCAGATGATCTCATCCACCCCGTTCTACCTGTGCATTGTAACCACAAAATGATATTCCCTCTATGTAGAACATGTGCAGAGAACAGTTCAGAAACGTGTAATCATAATGAAAATGAAAGAGCTCTCATTGGGACATGGGTTACGGTTGAACTTTTTAAAGCAATGGATAAAGGTTATCGTTTACTACATGTCTTTGAGATATGGCATTTCGATTCACTCTCTGACAAATTCTTCAAGGGATATGTTGACAACTTCCTGAAAATCAAACAGGAAGCAAGTGGTTATCCTTCTTGGTGTAGTACTCAATCTGACAGAGATCAATTCATTCAGGATTATGAGAGAGAAGAAGGTATCAAACTTGATCCAATCATGATTACGAAAAACAAAGATAGAAGATCTTTTGCCAAGATCGTGTTGAACTGTCTCTGGGGTAAACTAGCTCAAAGAGAAGTGCAGACACAAACAGAATACATTGCATCACCCTCCAAGTACTTTGAATTGATCAACAATCCATCAATCAAAGTAAAACATGTGGAAATATTCAGTGAAGAGTGTCCTTTCATTCTGGTCAATTACGAAAACATGCTTGATCATATTCAAACTCATGCTACAGCTAACGTTATAGTTGGGTCTTATGTAACAGCCTATGCAAGGTTGGAGTAATACAGTGTGCTTGAGAAGCTGAATGATAGATGTCTTTACTTTGACACTGACAGTTGTATGTATATTCATGATCCAAAGCTTTGGAACCCACCCATCATTAACAGTAGACTTGGGAAATGGACTGATGAAGAACCAACCTCGAAAATTGTAAAGTTCAGAGGTTTGGGACCAAAGAACTATGCATATCAAATGATATCAGACAAAGGGGAAATATCAAGCAAATGTAAAGTGAAAGGAGTCACATTAGACTACAAAACATGTCAGTTGGTGAACTTTGACACATTCACCAAATGCATGAACGACCCTTCTACAGAAATCAAGATTACCTATGACTGTAGAATAAAAAGACATAAAGACAGAACAGTGACAAGTGAGCCTCAAACGAAAACATTTAGATCTGTATATACAAAGAGGGTTATTGTCAATGGTAGAGACACGGTGCCTTTTGGACATAGAAGTCTAAAGGTATATAAATAAGAAAGAGTGAACAATGAACATCAGTATCTAAGAACAAGCTGAACAGTGTGTATGATAGGAAATAATGATATGATTGATAACAGTGTTTCTGATGGAATATTTCTATGGACGAACAACATGGAAAAGCATTGTGAAAGAACTTTGTGAACATTGTGATAGAATTCTTTGAACATTGTAAAAGAATTCAGTGGAAGAACTTGAAGTGATAATGTTAACATTTATCGTATCTATTATTGCATCTATTAACTTCAAGATGATACCATATCAGCTTCCACTCCCGATTGAGATACGAGAAAAGATATATCGTATATTCGTTGGTGAACATACATTAAGTGAGACAATGCAAATGATGTTGAAACACACAGCTTTGAACATTTGGTTGAGTAAAATGTCAAAAGGGTTTAGGAACGGACAACCTTCTACAGAGTTATTTCAAATGTATGCTTTCATTTGGGACATGATTGAAAGTTCGGGGTTTGACGGTTACGCAAAGGATACATTAAAGACGCGAATACATAGAATATTCACATTTCGTGACAGGGACACATATCAGTGGGCATTTCATACCAAGATGATACATGGTAAAACGTATGACAGTTTCATAAGGAATCTTTATAAGAAGGCTAATCAGTTCAACTTTCATGTAGCTCATAGAAAGCGTAAAGGTTTTCATATCAATTATTCAACATCTCCTCCAACTCATGAAGATGTTGATACAGTCGAAGGAGTAATCACGTTTGATAGAGATGTATCGGAAAGAGTTGTTAATTCAACTGTGTCTTCATGTGTTGTTTTTCCTGTAACGGATCTATTATATCACGAGTCAGTCAGGAGAATGAGAGGAGTGTACCCTCATGAATATGGAAATTCCGAATTGGGGTATGCAGTATATGGATCAGAAAAAGACATGAAAAGATTGTGGGAATCTCGTCAGATTTATTGCAATGGATATAAACATAGCTGAACTAGTTGTGTAAATATGTTTCTGTAAATAAATGTTTAAAAAAGTGTTTGTAAATAAAATGTATATAAATGTTTGTAAATATGTTTATGGAATATTGTTCATAAAACATTGTTCATGAAACATTGTTAATGGAATGTTAAATAAAGGTTAGAAAATAACTTTGTGTCATTTCATTTCTGTCCTTTGAAGAGACAATATCGTCAACAGAAAAAAACACGAATGAAAAAATGGATGTAGACGTGTTTTCAATCTTATTTCGCCATCCAAGCAATTTCTACATATCAGGTCCAAGTGGATCAGGAAAAACAGAGTTCGTTCATAAACTTCTAGATTATAACGAAGATCTGTTTGATATTCCACCAAAGAAAGTTGTTTGGTGTTATAAAGAATGGCAAAACACGTACAGTATCATGAAAGAAAAATTTGATTTTATCAAATTTATTGATGGAATTCCCGAAGATGAAAATGAAATAGTGAGCGATGTATCAATTCCACATTTGGTCGTTTTCGATGATATGCTGGGTGAAAAAGATGAAGAAAAAATAAAGTTATGGTTTACAAGAAAAGGTCATCATCGTAATGCAAGTGTGGTTTATATCACACAGAATATGTTTTCACAGTCAAAGTCCAGCAGAACCATCAGCTTGAATTCACGATACATGATTCTTTTTCGTAATGAACGTGATAAGAATCAAATAAAAACACTTGCAAGTCAAATGCAAGCCCCACATTTGATTCCTGCATACAATGACGCAACTTCAATGGATCATGGATACTTGGTCATTGATTTCCATTCACGAACCAAACGTGAATTGAGATTAAGGACTGATATTTTTCATCGGTGGTATACAGAGAATGCTGATCAAGGTCCAATTGTATATTCACCTGTATAAATATTTGTAATACAAATTATAAATATTGTTCAGATGAAAATACAGTCATTTCTTCGCCGAATCTCATTGAGTAAACATGGCTTTACCACGGACATCATCCTCGGTGCTTCATGCTTTGCAGAATTTAAGTAATCAAACCAACAAATATGAAAGAGAGGCATTATTGAATGCAGGATTAAAGGAAATCTTGAAATGGTTTTCTTTAGCAGCTCGCAATATCATTGAAGATAAGATTAAACTTCCAAAACAAACCGTTAGCTATATGAACAAACATAAAGAAGATGTTGTGAAATTAGCAGATCCGAATATCGATGAACAAACAAAACGAAAAATCATTCTGAAACCTGGTGGTGGTGGATTCCTTGGAGGGGTTATTATCAGAAGTTTATTACGCTGGGATGGTAATAAAACTGTAAGAAAGTTCGGTACGGAAAGCAAACGTTCACAAAAGAAGCAAAAGAAGGGGTCTCCTGTTAAACGCTCAAAGAACAAACGTTCAAAGAACAAAGGTCAAAAGAAAAGTTCAAAGAAATCTGCTAAGAAGAAAAGTTCAAAGAAAAGTACTCCTATTGTAATCAATGAGGAATTCATTACAATGCGAAGGTCAAGATCCCCAAGATCAGTGCACTCTGCTCATAACTCTGTTCATAACTCTCCTCATAACTCAACTCCAAACACAAGTCTGAATAGAAGCCTGAACACCGGTCTGAACTTGTCTCCAATCAGAAGTCTGAACAGAAGTTCGGACAGGAGTCTAAATAGGAGTCTCAATAGGAGTCAAAACAGAAGTATTGATGACTTTATTGTCCCACAACATGCACAACAACGTACCCCACAGCGTAGCCCACAGTATGTAGCACAACGCATACCGAACTCTAGGAAAGATATTCTGAGAAAACGTCTTTTCGACTTTCAGAAAAAGTACAAATCTTTTCTGCCTCCTGGAAAAAGACAGATAAATTTCCAACCTATATCTTCACTATCATTATCTCCAAACTCGAAAAGACTATATCAAAAGGGTGTAAAGGAAAGACAAATGCTGATCGATGATCTGTTTTCATACTACGACGGCTTGCATCCGAACAGTCCATTAAGACGGGGTAATAAACCAAACAAGGAATCGAGAAAAGAAACACTCCCTGTTGCACCATTTTCACCGCTTTTGAGTATGGATACGAGTACACTATCATCTCCTGCTAGAATTGCACTCAATACATTACGATCACAGTTCTCCTGATTGATTGTCGGAAATGTTTAAAAACATAAATAAAAAACTTTTTTTATTTTTTGAAAAAATAAAAAAAATAATTTTTGCAAAAAAAAAATAAAAAAAATATTTTTGCAAAAAATAAAAAATAAAAAAAATAAAAATAAAAAATAAAAAATAAAAATAAAAAATATTTTTTTATTTTTTTTTGCAAAAATTATTTTTTTTATTTTTTCAAAAAAATAAAAAAAAGTTTTTTATTTATGTTTTTTGAAACGAATCATTCCAAAAGGATAAATTAATTTGGAAACAATCGATTGATTCATTTGCATTTCAACATAAGACGCGATAACATGGGAAAGGCAAAGAAGAAATCCCCTTTGATAAGAAAACACGGACATATGGTCCTAGCTATGTTGAAATCATCACCAAAATTAAGGAAAAAGATAATTAGAAATTTGTCTCCGCCGGTAGTTAAATGCATTTCGGAATGTTGTCACAATGTTTTAAAAGGGAATGTTCATTTGACAGAAGCTCAGAAGAAGAAGTTGTATCCAAACCGACAACATCTTCGTAATATTGCATCTAAGTCAGTTTCTGTTAAGAAAAAGAAACGTATTCTGAATCAGAGAGGAGGGTTTCTTCCTTTGTTAGGACCTGCATTAATCCCATTATTAGGAAAAGCTGTCATAGGTGGTATCGGAGGGGCATTGAAAGCTTTGTAGATTTCGGGATATTATTGAAATAATGTCAGTCAGAAAAATGGTTGTTGTTCCATATCAAGTATTAGAAGATATGAAGCAATGGAAAGAAGAAAAAAGTAGGAAACCACATCTTCCACAAGATCCTCAAGTGGCAAATGTTGCACATCTTCATACAGATATGAAAAAGACCTTAGACAGATATGATATCTCAGAAACAGACAAGGCTCAGAAATATGGAGAAACTTTATTCAAATTGCAATCATCGTTTGATAAAGTTAAGAATCCAAAGAACATTCCTCCATCTGTTAACGAATTCTTAAATGAAACAGTGAATAAAGGGGTTGGGTCTGTGTTACATGAACGTATTCTCGAAAGCGTTCCTACAACAATGCAAAGAAAAGCGAAGCTCCTTTTGAATATTCTTAAAGACAATGAAAACATAGCATGGGATAA
This sequence comes from Fragum sueziense, assembly GCA_963680895.1. NCBI lineage: Eukaryota > Metazoa > Mollusca > Bivalvia > Cardiida > Cardiidae > Fragum > Fragum sueziense. The sequence goes on along the minus strand of CAVMGG010000879.1, from coordinate 20,711 downwards.
TCAGGGGGTGGTAACATATAAAGGCAAAGCTATTCCAGGTTCTAATATTATTGATCTAATCAATGATTCATTACGTAAAAGAAAAGGAGTAGAACCAAGAGGATGGCAAACATTCTCTAAAGCTTTACATGAAAGCCATGTTCCACAAGAGGTCATTGGAAACTTAGCAAGATGGCAATGGATGCAAAAACATGAAGATGATTCTAGCGAAAGTGAAATAAGTTTCACCACACCTCAAATATCAACTCCAAAACGTACACGAAAAACCCCAAAGGGTACACCATCTCTATCCCAACTTCGGAAAATGTCACCCTATACGAATCCAAAGGAAAAAGAGAAATTGAAACGGTTCTATACAGACGAACTTAGAAAACCTATAAGAAAAGAATTATCATCTCCAAGTCTTCAGACATGGGAACCATACGAGTGAAAGCAGTTAGGAAATCTGCTAAGAAATCTGCAAAGAAATCTGTTAAGAAATCTGTTAAGAAATCTGTTAAGAAAGGTTCAAAGAAGAAATCGGACCAAAAACTTGATTCTGTTTTACGAAAACTATATTATGATCCATCCAGTCAAGGCTCCTATTCGAGCATATATCACTTGTATCACTCTGCGAAATCTATTTTAAAAAATGTCAAATATAGAGATGTTAGGGAATGGTTGCAAGGAGAATCCACGTATACACTGCATAAACCGATACGACGTAAATTCAAAAGAAGAAAAACAATCGTTGGAGGCATAGATCATCAGTGGCAAGCTGATTTGGCCGACATGCAATCATTTGCAAAGTTCAATAACAACTTCAAGTATTTGCTCTGTGTTATTGATGTTTTCTCAAAGTATGCATGGGTAATACCTATCAAGAATAAGATGGGGAAAACATTGATAACGGCATTTCAAACCATTCTGAAACAGCGAACACCTTTGTCATTGCAAACAGATAAGGGAAGCGAATTCCGAAATAAAGATTTTCAGAATTTCCTTAAAAAGGAAAATATCCATTTCTTCACAACTGAAAATCCAGAAACAAAAGCAAGTATTGTTGAAAGATTTCAAAGAACATTGAAAACCAGAATGTGGAAATATTTCACACATGAGAAAACAAGACGATACACCAATGTTATTCAGAAATTAGTTGATAATTACAACAACACTTTCCATCGAAGTATTCAAGAAAAACCATCGAATGTTGTCCCAGCAAATGAAGCAGAAATTTCAGAGAACTTGTATCCATCATACAAGAAAGTTGTGAAAGTTAAGACAAAAGTTGTTCCAAAACTAAGGAAAGGAGATCGTGTCCGAATCAATAAAACGAAACACACTTTCGAAAAAGGCTATTTACCAAACTGGACACAAGAATTGTTTGAAATTACACATGTAAATTCAGCAACATCTCCAATCACTTATAAATTAAAGGACTTATAGGGTGAACCTATCCTTGGAACATTCTATGAGAAGGAGTTGCAACTTATAAAAGATAGTGAAATATATGAAATAGATTCAGTTCTCGACAAACGAACAAGACGTAAGGGTAAAAAAGTCATTAAGGAAATTAAAGTTAATTGGAAAGGATATCCAAAAAAATTCCAAAGTTGGATTCCTGAATCATACCTTGTTTAAACATCTTGTTTAAAACAATATAAAACATTGTACATGAACAATGCATCCTCATTCCAACATTGAATCCGGCGGTGATAGTATTAGTAATAATATTAGTAATACTCAACCATTTACATGTTTTGGGAATCGTGAGCCTAAGAATCAGTTCACTTACATTTCACAGATCATAATCATTTATGCAATAATTGCAACCTCAATAATTCATCTGAGTCTTCAAAGTCAAGATCGTGAGCTGTGGTTAATCCTTCTGAGTAGTTCTTTGGGTTATATATTACCCTCACCAGGACTTAAATTCTCGAAACAAAGCAGTCAACCAACATTTGATTTCATTGACGGAAAAAAATGAATTCCTTTTACATCACATTACCAAGCGATAGTTCTTTGAATTATCATCGTAATAACACACAATGTTGTTTCAAAGTACAACTTCCAAAAACTGTTCATATTAATAAAGAAACATGGGAAGTAGCTCTAGCGCAATTGGTAACACCAACTCAGTTTCTTAATATCAGTGAGAATGAATCTTATTTCGACATAATCACATCTGATATTGCTTTACAAAAGGATATTGCAACAGAAAATAAAATAAAAGAAAACCCGTTAGAAATCAATGAACTTACCCATGACTCGAATGGCAGACCAACAAGATGGGGAATTCGAATAAAGTTTCCAGCTGGATCATACATTTCTCCATCTCATGTGTTAGAAGTTGTCAATGAATGTATTGACAGTGAAATTGGAAAAATACTTCTGAAAACAAATGCTTTGATTGAAGTTGGATATTCGACTTCAACCAGAAGACCAAAGTTCTTATTCACAAATGTAATAAAAACAGGGGTAAAGTTCAATAAATCCTTGTTTCTGAAACTAGGAGGAGACCCACTTCTTACAAAGAAAACGTTTTTCAAAGACTGTAGCGTTTTCGAATTCTTCAAATATACCCCAAACATCGATGCAGGATATAATCACTTGTTTGTTTATTCAGACATAGTTGAATATTCTATCGTTGGAGATACATTAGCACCACTACTTCGCGTTGTTCCATTTAAAACATCCAATTCAGTTGAAAATGAAAATGGAAGTCAACATATTAACCACGATATAACCATTCCTCACTATTTCCCTGTTTCGAAATCGGATTTCGATAGTATCCACATTAATATAACAGGTGATTCAGGTCACCCTGTTCACTTCGTCATTGGCAAGACAATTGTAAAGTTGCATTTCCGTAAGCGTAAGCAAAAATAAAAAAAATGATTCCGGTTTATAGAGGTGTAAGACACCAGTATGGATATGGGTTGGGATCTTTATTCAAATCAGCAATAAGATCAGTTACACCTTTGATTAAACCCATGGTCAAAACAGGAATCAATGCTTTGAAAAAAGAAGGGATTAAACAAGGTCTTGGGATAGCTAAAGATATTCTATTACATCGTAAGAATCCAAAAAAGGTTCTTCTTTCACGTGGAAAACAATCTTTAAAGAACTTGCGTGAAGAATTCGCATCAAATATAAATGGAAAAAAATCCAATAGACAGCATCAGTCTCATTCACGTTCTCGTCGTGGAAAGATCGTTAGCAAGAAACACCGAATCCATCATAAATCTGCAAGACCATTAGATATATTTGATTAACATTTCCGAAAAAGTTTCAAAAAGTTTCTCCAAATAAAAAATATTTTTCTCCAAAAATATTTCAAAAAAATAATTCCAACATGATGCAAAGTGGATCTTGTGAATGCAGTAAATCAGAATTAGATGTTCTCTCTGTACCACCAACAATGACAAGTATGCAGGAATCGCAATGGGTTGAACATTTCCCAATTGCTTCGATTGCAAATGAATCGCCAATCGAATTCAATATCCCACCACAAACAGAGTTGTGGACAGATCTATCCCAATCCTTTCTGTACGTGAAATTCAAAGTCACGAAAGAGGATGGAAATAACCTAGGTGCCGACGAAAACATTGGTCCAGTCAACAATTTCCTCCACAGTATGTTCAGCAGTATTGATCTGTACCTGAACAACAAACTGATAACAAATGGTTCAGACATATACCCATACAGAGCATACATTGAAAACCTTCTGTCATACAGTTCTGGTAGTAAGGCAACTCATTTGAAAGCAGGAGAAATGTGGATAAAGGATACAACAGGTCATATGAACGCACATGAAATAACAGGAGATAATGAAGGTTTCAAAGCAAGAAACGCTATCATCAGTGAAAGCAAAACTGTCGAACTGTTTGGTCGATTGCATCTTGATCTTTTTCTCCAAGAAAAATATCTACCAAATGGAGTTGAAATTCGATTGAGATTAAACAAAGCCCCGACCACTTTCTGTCTAGCTGCCCACACTGGTGCAGATAAAGCAAAGATTCACTTTGAAACAGTCAGTTTCCACGTTCGGAATGTAGAACTGTCACCAGTGGTTGCAAACAATTTGAATCAGTTGATTGCTCAACAAAACATGAAAATTCCTATCCGAAGAGTAGAAGTCAAAATATTTTCCATCACTGATGGTACACGGTCCAAAGTTGAAGACCATCTATTCCAAGGGCAGTTACCAAAACGTATTTTCATTGGAATGGTAACAAACAGAGCTTTCAACGGAAATTACACATCAAACCCATTCAACTTCAGACATTTCAATGTCTCTAAAATTGATGTGTCGTACAACGGTCATAGAATCCACAACAAACCGTTTGAGCCTGATTTCACCAACGGTCTTACATTGAGATCATATCTATCTCTGTTTAATGCCACGAAATCCATCGGTGCAGATAAATCATTCGACATAACGAAAGATGAATACGGAGATGGATTCACTCTGTGGGGGTTTGATCTTACACCAGATCAAGGTAGTGAAGAAGGTCAACTCCACCCTATAAAAACTGGAGGTTTAAGAATTGAACTTCAGTTCAAAGTCAACCTCGCAGCAGTCATCAACGTGGTTGTGTTTGCAGAATTCGATAATCAAATAGAAATAAACGGACTCAGAGAAGTCATCACAGATTACTAAATATGCTTGGTCACGAGTATGCAATTAAATTGAGAGAAGATGCTGAAAAGGTGAAATATTCCTCATCACGTGAACCATCAGATCGCACATATGACATTCACAGAAGTTTTCAGACTTGTATGGTGAATGAACTGCAGAACCTTATCATCGAAGAAGTACATAACAGTTGTAACGGATGTCAAATAGATCATCCTAGTCAAATTGAACACCCTATCTGTCTATACATGGACAGAGCAGAACATACAGACTTGTTTATCGAACGAGCGATGTTGAATCTCAATCCATACAAAGTAATGGAAGTATGGTACCCAATGCTGACAGAAATGAAACTCAACGAACAGGAATCAGTAGAGGCCTACAGATTATGGCAAAGTATAAAAAGGAACATTCTCCATGGATTCACTAGTTCGTGGATAAATCAGTGGTGTGAAAAGGTGAAACAGTCGTGGAAATAAAGATGTACGCAAACGAATTACAATATATCCTAGACAATGGCATGTGGATAAAAAACCTTCATGCAAATGTTTGTGCAAAAGATAAGTTACCAAAACAAAAACCACGACATGTTAATGCATATATCATAAACACCGAGAAATCCCATAAGTCGGGAGAACATTGGGTAGCAGTGATATTCACCAGAAATGGTGAAACGTTATACTTCGATTCGTATGGATTACCACCTCTGGAAATGGAAATAATCAGTTTCATTCGGAATAATTCACTATCATGGACTTTCAACAATCAGATGTTACAAAGTGTGCTCAGTCAAGTGTGTGGTCACTACTGTGTATTCGCATTGGATGGTGTTTCAAAAGGATACGATCTACAGAAATTACTCCAGAAAACATTTACCACAAAGAACCTTCACAGAAATGATCGTTTAGTATCATCATGGTTTATGCAAAACTTTAATTATCTCTTCTAAAGTTGTTGTAAATAAAATGTGTTACATGTTCATAGTTCATAGTTCTAGTTCAATAAAAACAGTAAAAAACTATCCTCTTTGTCCATTATTTCTTCCCCTATTGTGAACAAGCGAAACTGTCATGATGATTGGCCACATCATGAGAGTTATGCTATTCACAAAAAAAAAACTGATTCTTACAATCATAACAACGGGTCAGCTTCAACCTCGGATCGAATTCTCCGTAGAATTCCTTGATATCCGAGTGAGAATAACCCTAGTTGTAAAATCCAACCCCAAAACGACTAAGTCCAAAACCCTGGTAAAAACGACTAAGTCCAAAAAGACCAAAAGGCCTGGGAGGGCACCCTGAACACATTCTCCGCGTGTCAAGGAGCCCTCAAAACCTTGATTCGTCAAAACGACTAAGTCCAAACCCTAAAAGACCCCAGATCAGGTGTAGCTATACTACCCTACGTGTAGCTATACTGCCCTACGGAGGGCATCCTGGGAGGCTAGAATAGCTACGTTTTCGGCGTAGCTATTCTAGCCTCCTTTACTACTTACAACAACGGGGTTTGGTCTGCATTTTTCCGCTTGTTTTATTGTTTCCCTTTGGATTATTATCATCATAAACATTTCACTATCACAAAAGACCCGCTGATGCTATCAACAATAAGTAAAGCCTCTTTAAGGACTACAACCCATCATTAACTAAAAAACATTTCGTGCATCTTCGGGCGTCATCCGTAGCATCGGAAATTGACGAGAATATCCCACGTCAATTTTTATTTCTACGGTGGACGCCTGGAATTTCTCGGGAATGTGTCTCGTTGACTTCCGTTGTCACAGATTGACGCCCGATGGTGCACCGGGTGTTTTGAATCTAATGATGGGCTGTAATCTTTAATCGATGGAAAAGAAAATATTCAATTATTTCCATACTATATAAGGTCTTTTTGAGTTTTATATACAAGTACATTCAATTTCAGTAATTGCAGCACCTTTCAATTTGGGACGGATCTGTTTTTCTTCATATTTTGGGGAATAACCCAATATTGTCTAAAGCTATGATTAGTTTGAAATAAGTAACCCTTTCCAAACGACAGAAGGCTAGACTGTTCTAGTTTGAAAGCTACTACAGACCACAAATTAAATTCTAGTGAAGAGAGCATTGTTGTACAATTACGTATAGGAAATATTTAGACCAAAGAAGAAAATGCTGGTTACCACCATTTTCTTCTTTTGATTAAATATCTTCATAAACCATGTCACTTTTGGAACTTCTAAACCATGTCTTGTTTGGGAATGCATTAATCCTACGTCAGACCAAAAAGGGGTGAAGTTGCTAAACAGTTTTGGGTCTCACAAAGAAATAATCCGAGTCTTCTCTGATGAAAATTCATCAGAGAAGATTCGGATTAACAAAGAAATAGTCAGGTGTTTGGATCGGAACTGCTTTATTTGTTTACTATAGTCCTCTTTCAACGCCACCCAGGAGTTCCATCTGGATTTGCAGTCATCCGATCTATAGAAGTCAACGTCTTGGTACCCTAACCAAGCCTTGCTCAGTAGCAGTCATTTCGTCATTTTCATCTTCTTAACTCTCTCTACGTCTAACTGGAATTCATTCACCCAACGTGTCATAGAACTTTGCTAAACAAGAGGAAACTCCCCATAAATTGCAGGTAGGGTAAGGAGGGGCAAAACGCCCAGGTGGGGTCAAACGCCCACCCCTATTATTTCGTCACTCATTATGTCAATTGATATTTGTCTTGATTTTACACTTGAAGTATTCTTTTAGAAAGATGCCCATGAAATTTTTACATCTAAACGTCATTCAATTATCAGTATGCGAATAATTGTTTATTTTGCATATGTTTGATCTAATATTTGGGTAATGGGTTTTCTTGTGTATCTTATTTCCGTCCGAGTATTCAATCAACCAAAATGCATTTTATATTTATATGTCCAATTGGTCGCCTACACAAAAAGATAAAAAGAAAAAAATATCAACACATTTTTTTCTCTGGCCAAATTAAATCACCCACCCCCTTTGGGGCAAAACGCCTATGCTGCTTTGGGGCAAAACGCCCATACTGGGCGTTCTGCCCCTTCCAAGGGCTAAATAGTGGGCGTTTTGCCCCTTGTATGGATAAGTAGGTATTCAGAAGTACTAAAATTTTCCTTTAAACTCGAAGAATGACTAAGGTTGGTACAAATGACGAAATCCATTTACATTTCGTTGTCTACAAAATAAAAACTGGCAAAAAGACCGACTTTTCGCGAATATATCAAACTTTTATGTCACCTGATGGATCCATGTGGGGCAAAACGCCCATGAAACGTCGATTTTGTGTTAAAATGAGACAATAAGACCATTTAATCTACTTTAAAGGGGCCTTATAAGGAACATAACATCAGTATGTTTTAATTTGACTGATATGAAGATGCTGCAGACAAAGGACAGTAACACGTAACCACTTTTATAGACAAGTAAATTATGCCAAAATCTAGCCTTTGCGCTTGATAAAAATGTTGAAAATATGATAAAACCCATCCAAAATATATTTTTCCTAGTATATTAATTACAAACTAATTATATTCCTATTTTCCCCCAGATATTTTCAAAATATTTTTTTTATTTTTCATATGGGGCATAAAGCCCAGTGGTGGGCTTCATGCCCCACCCCGAAAGGCGTTTTGCCCCGAGGGTGGGGCAAAAAGGCCAAATTTCGAGAAAAATTGTTTTAACGACAGTAAATTTTTAAATCAAATGACAAAGCTGTTTTGTGTATAGACATTTGGGACAAAGGGCAAACTTTAATTTCACGTTGAAACATATACATTATACTTTGTTTGTTTTGTGCTACAGCGCTCTTTCCTTAAGGGGGGCGTTTTGCCCCTCCTTACCCTATGTGCTCTTAGATTTATTTCGCAGATGGAGTCCTCATGGCTAGAATCCCTTTCACAAGCCTGAACTCGGGAGTTTCCATTTTGGCAACATCTGAATGGTGGGGTATGTCCCTCCGCCAACCTCGTGTGACTTAATTATAACAGTTAGCAATTCGTCTGTCTTATTGTAAAACCTCGTAACTATAGCTTTAACAAAGCTATAGTGACGAGGGTTTTCAATAACACCGACGAATTATGATCCTACATGCAACCTGTATTTAAAACATAACATGCAAACAAAAGTGTGAACTTATGTACTATCTGAATGGAATTAATTCCCGAGGCTCAAGACTTTTTTGATATCCCCTCGTACACTCTGACGTCATTGATCGTGTTTTATCACTGAATTAGAGTGGATAAAATGACGTAAATCCGTCGACTTTGTTAAATAGATGATTTAGAACAAAAATACGTCATGGTTGCATTAAAAATCATCTTCAATTCCTAGAAGCAACATGTCTTATCAATTAAGGAAGGATTGGCGACTTCATTAGAAAAATTGCATTTCAGAGTTTTTTTTTGCAGAAAAGTGAAATTATGTTTTTAAGCGGTTTCGAATTCTAAAGATGCTTTAAAATTCATTTTCTCAACAATATCTACCTCTGATGCGCATAAAAGACAAGGTTCTAAAAATTCGCGACGGAATGGAAAATCATAGATATGTAAATGAATTTTTTATCTTTTCCCTCTTTATTTTCAAAGCTTTATCCTGCAAGTTTTCCATTTCAAGTACTATGAATTTTGTGGCGCAGAACGACATTCGATAACAACCTTATCAAGTTACATGTTTTGGAAAAGGCTGAAAATGTTGATCAAAACTTCATAAAAGACGGAATTAAAAACAAACAAGATGAAAGTCGGAGAATGGTTGCACCAGATATAACTTAAAAGAAACAGATACATCATTCTCCTACAAAATATATTTGAAAATCGTTGATATATGAATTCAAAGACCATGATTCTTTTTCGAAAATGTCGCCTCGCCAGATTTTAACATAATCGGCGAAGTCTACGATAAGAACCGAACGGAATTATTGGAAGGACAAAACTATGTCAACAAAGAATCGACCAATCAGATTCACTTCCGCTTATGACGATGTTCCCACGGACTTGACCTTGTAATCTTCATTGCCGTCTGCTTCGATATTACGTCAAAAGATTTGTCGTCGGTAACTCATGAGAAACTTTAGTATTCTAAAATCATTTAACCCGTTCCCAAACGAAAAAATATAAGGATAATCCATTTCAAAAGCTAAAGCAGCCATCAAAATAGATTTTTAAAAAGACTGGATTTGTGTAAAATATTACATAAAGTATTGAGACTAAAGGAGAAACTGCTGGTCATCAATGGTTAATGTTTCTATCCTACTTTATAACGCCAAACAATCATTAGACGCCTTTTAAACTCCTATCAAATTGGACGGTTCTAAATTTGTTTTAACTAGGGAACGTTTAATTCATTACCACGTAATGACTACTTTTGACACCTGACAAAATTATGGTAATGACATTAGAAAACATCCTGGAAAATGAAGTAATTGCTTGTGACAATCATTTTTTTTTTCATTTCCCACAAGGTTTTTCTAATCGGAATTTCATTCGCTTGATATTGTCGCCCGAAATGTCTTTGAATTGGATCAAATTATTTTTTCTTGCATTTAGTAATGATTTACTGATCTTAACCTACTTTTTATATCGTTTATTATTTGTTATAGCTCACGATAAATGACCTGGCAGAGCATTCCATTCGATAAACATGGGCTGCTCTGCCAGGTCATATACCGTGAGCTATACGTCAAACAAACATTGTGAATGTTTGTTTTTGTTAACAAAAAAGCAAGATCTTTCTATTGCCTAATGAAAAGCGATATTGACGAGGGCACATAATTAATTTTTCAATGCACCTTAACGACAGAGATTTGGAAATATTGATGAAAAGACAATTAACGCTGATAACCATCATTTTCTTCATATTCCTCAATATTTTCCACAAATTTTCATATATTGGTTGAGAAGTTGCAGACAAATGAGTGAAATTTCTACATTTTTAGTCTTTCTGTGTGACGAAATTGCTTGTGACAAGCAATTTCTTTCTTTCTAACAATGCTTTCAAAAGCATTTATCTTGACGGGCATAAAAATGCGTCATTATATGGGAGTGTGTATAAAAAATTAAAAGAGCGTTCACTGAACAACAACAACAACAACAACAACAACAACAACAACAACAACAACAACTTTTTCGTTTGAGGCTTACGTATATGATTGTGCGCCTAAATTGCACTAAACCACAGTTCCTTATTCAAGTGTAGAATATCGCGTAAAAATCATCAAAGATCGTAGGACGTTCGTTTCTGATTTATTGTTTAAGTGTTGCTATGGCAACATATTGAGAGATAACAACAACCACAACGATTCCAAGAAGTAACCAGGAAATTTCCGTGTCACTTGCCTCTGTATTCAACCCTTTCCCAAACAAGAGCTGGTTTTGACACACTCAACCAATTACCAAACGACAAAATTTTAAGGCGGTCCAAATTGAAAGATCCTACAGACGACAATTTCAAGTGAATTGATTTTATAATTTTAAGGTCTTTTTGGATGAAAATCATTGTTGGAAATGAAGAAATTGCTTGTCACAAGCAATTTCTTCATTTTCCACGATGTTTTCTATGGCCATTATTTTGTGGGGAGCCAAAAAGAGTCATTGTGTGGTAATGGGTTAATAGAAATACATGGGAAAACGTAGAGGCGAAAGAAGAAAAGCGCTGTTTTTCAACGAAAATCTCGTAACTGCAGCTTAAAGGGACATTTCATTCCAATTTCAATTTTTTAAAGTATGTCTTGATGCCAAGATTGGTTATTCTAATGAGTAAAAATACTATTAGTTTTTTTAAGTTGTTGCCAATAAGCGAGAAACACGCATTTAAAGTTGAGACATAATCGATAAATTGCATATAAATCTGAACTGTTGTCCACAACAATTTGTTCAATTTTAACACAAAAATATAAATTTCTCGTAAACGGCGCAATATTTTGGCTTGAAATTTTCAGAATTTTCATAAGGAAATATGCTCTTTCAGATAAAAATAAAAGTAAAATGTATGACAAAAAAAATTGAAATGTCACTTTAAAACAAGCTGCAGTTTCGAGGTTTTCGTTGAAAAGCGACGAAATGATGATCACCAGTTATTTTTGCGTTGCCTTGATATTTTTCTATGCTACGTTTTTGCTTAACAATGTAACTCCATTACAATGTCTAAATATTTGTCATTATTGGAAAGGGTTAACAATTTTAAAGTAAACTGACACGATTTAAAAACGCAAAACACTTTTTCATTAACCATTCCTTTCCTATTGCCTCGATCGGCACCATATTTGGGGACATGTATGAGAACATGTATATATTGTGCCGATTTTCGTTTTTGCCTATTTTCGAAATTCGGCAAATCCCTGCAGAACTCATTTGCCTAATTTCGAAACTCGGCGAAATAGCTTATTTACAATTAGTTTATGGTATATCGGGCCATTTTCTGTGCAGAACTCATCTTCAAAATATCCGTTTTTAGGGAGGTATCACAGTTAGCACTTACAAAATCATTTTAAGCCGTTTTTAGTCCAATAAAAGTTCGGTACGGAACAGCCAAAGTTCAGTACCGAACAGAACATACGGAACATTCCATTTCCGTTTGCGCGGAAGTTGATTCGTACCCTAAGCAATTCGCACCTTATCTTTTATCAGAGACATAGATAAACATTATATTATATGTCTGCTTTTATCAATTCGTTTACACGTTCAGCAGGACATCAAATGTATAGATAATATTGCCATAAAAATCATATCTACACTCGATTTCATTTATTTATTCAAAAAGTTGCAGTTCCATATTTTTTCGGAGCCTGAATTAGATCCATTGCTTTGGGCTTTTTAACCACCGAAATTAAAATGGTTTCACTTACTTAAAGTTAAATATCGACATTTTAGAAATGGTTCTTTTAAAGCAAACAAGATTTATTATGAAGCTTTTCATCTGCTAAATATATGTGATCTACCATAGATCTGCATACTTATGTTAATTAATTTGATATGTTCTAATTTCGTTTAGACTTTGAAGATAACTAACTCAAAATAGTGAGCTGATTGTAAAACCATTTAAACAGGAGAATCCCTTTCTGTGAAAAATACCATATTCAGCATTTTTCCCTGCATTTTTCCCTGCATAAGCTGTAGAGGCCAAACTGTCAAAACAGCCGAACAAGCCGATCCTCCCTACTATGCTAGACAGAACTAGTGACCGACCCAGCCGAACAAGCCGATCCCTCCCTCCATGCTGGCCAGAACAAGCGACCAAACCAGCCGAGCAAACCTATCCTTCCGACCCTGCTGGCCAGAACTAGTGACCAACTCAGGAGAACAAGCCGATACTTCCCACCGTGCTGGCCAGAACAAGTGCCCAACCCATCCAAACAAGCTGATCCTTCCCACCGTGCTGGCCAGAACTAGCGACTGACCTAGCCGAACAAGCCGATACTTCCCACTGTGCTGGCCAGAACAAGCGACCGACCCATCCGAACAAGCAGATCTTTCCCACCATGCTGGCCAGAACTAGCGACTGACTTAGCCAAACAAGCCGATACTTCCCACCGTGCTGGCCAGAACAAGCAACTGACCTAGCCGAACAAGCCGATACTTCCCACCGTGCTGGCCAGAACAAGCGACCGACCCATCCGAACAAGCAGATCCTTCCTTCCGTGCTGGCCAGAACTAGCGACTGACCTATCCGAACAAGCCGATACTTCCCATCGTGCTGGCCAGAACTAGTGACCGACCCATCCGAACAAGCATATCCTTCCCACCGTGCTGGCCAGAACTAGCGACTGACCTAGCTGAACAAGCCGCTACTTCCCACCGTGCTGGCCAATACAAGCGACCGACCCATCCAAACAAGCTGATACTTCCCACCGTGCTGGCCAGAACTAGCAACTGACCTAGCCGAACAAGCCGATACTTCCCACCGTGCTGGCCAGAACAAGCGACCGACCCATCCAAACAAGCAGATCCTTCCAACCGTGCTGGCCAGAACTAGCAACTGACCTAGCCGAACAAGCCGATACTTCCCACAGTGCTGGCCAGAACTAGCAACCGACCCAGGTGAACAAGCCGATTCTTCCCACCATGCTGGCCAGAACTAGCAATCGACCCAGTCGAACAAGCCGATCCTTCCCACCGTGCTGGCCAGAACTAGCAACCGACCCAGGTGAACAAGCCGATTCTTCCCACCATGCTGGCCAGAACAAGCAATCAACCCAGTCGAACAAGCCGATCCTTCCCACCGTGCTGGCCAGAACTAGCGACCGACCCAGTCAAACAAGCTTATCATTCCCACCGTGCTGGCCTGAACAAGCGACCGACCCAGCCAAACAAGCCGATCCTTTCCACTGTGCTGGCCAGAACTAGCAACCGACCCATCCGAACAAGCCGATACTTCCCACTGTGCTGGCCAGAACTATCGACTGACCCATCCGAACAAGCAGATCCTTCCCACCATGCTGGCCAGAACTAGCAACTAACCTAGCCAAACAAGCCGATACTTCCCACCGTGCTGGCCAGAACAAGCGACCGACCCAGCCAAACAAGCCAATCCTTTCAACCGTGCTGGCCAGAACTAGCAACCGACCCATCCGAACAAGCCGATACTTCCCACCGTGCTGGCCAGAACAAGCGACCGACCCATCCAAACAAGCAGATCCTTCCAACCGTGCTGACCAGAACTAGCGACTGACCTAGCCGAACAAGCTGATACTTCCCACATTGCTGGCCAGAACTAGCAACCGACCCAGGTGAACAAGCCGATCCTTCCAACCATGCTGGCCAGAACTAGCAATCGACCCAGTCGAACAAGCCGATCCTTCCGACCGTGCTGGCCAGAACTAGCGACCGACCCAGTCAAACAAGCTGATCATTCCCACGGTGCTGGCCAGAGCTATCGACTGACCCATCCGAACAAGCAGATCCTTCCCACCATGCTGGCCAGAACTAGCGACTGACCCAGCCGAACAAGCCGATACTTCCCACCGTGCTGGCCAGAACAAGCGACCGACCCATCCGAACAAGCAGATCCTTCCCACCGTGCTGGCCAGAACTAGCGACTGACTTAGCTGAACAAGCCGATACTTCCCACCGTGCTGGCCAATACAAGCGACTGACCCATCCGAACAAGCCGATACTTCCCACCGTGCTGGCCAGAACTAGCGACTGACCCAGCCGAACATACCGATCCTTCCCACCGTGCTGGTCAGAACTAGCGACCGACCCAGCCGAACAAGCAGATTCTTCCCACCATGCAGGCCAGAACAAGCGACCAACCTAGACAAACTAATTGATCCCCTGAAACCAGAAATGCCTAGTTCTAGTGTAAATGACCAAAAAGGCCCAGTTCAAAAAAGGCCCACTTTTTAAATTGATAAAAAATACCCCAAAAGTGTATATCATATTTGAAATTAAATGTGATTCATGAGAGATAAATGATTGGTAAATTGTTGATTTAATGCCCGGCTTAAATGCATTGGAACAATAATGATAATAAAATCAGAGCGAGAAATGGATCTTATAGATCTACTATTATAATCATTTTAATAAGTATGCATGATTCCGCTTACAGTACGACCTCGCAACGTCATAATGACATCATTAATTTTATCCTGTGACCTAATTCTATCGGAAAATTCAGATAAAATGTTGCCGTATTTCTTTCTCGCATGTGGATAAAAATCTATACACCATGTGACAGGTTTCGTTTATCCTTGAATGACACTGTACTTTCGTTTTAAAATAGACTGGATTTTGATATCGACTGGGACCCGCAGATGAAGTTTTTACATTCTGGTGTACACGTTTACAATGCAGCGGTGTATCCAATGGGTAGGGGAGTTTTCGAGGTTCAAAGGAAACCCCTCTCAGCGGCGAATCCAGACTTTGTAAGGGGGTTCGAAATTACAAATAGGTGGTTCGTTCTCTTATTATTACAAAATTCTGACTGGATTTTACATGAAATTGAAATAATTACGATTCAGAGGAGGTTCGTTTGACTCCCGCACCCCCCTCTGGATCTGCCACTGTCTACACAGCCTGATTATTTCATTTCAATGCAGAAATTCGGTCAAAATTGTGTAATACTTGGGAAAACGAACCTCTCTATTTGTAAATTCGAACCCCATCACAGACATCCTGGATCCGCGGCAGCAACGAGTACGTAGGAAGTATCAAAAATCAAAGTAAACCGTAAAATAATCATTATGTCGTTGTTCGATTCATTACTAATAAATCGGTGAGGAAAAAACGAGAATAAATCGACAGAAATATTTCTGCATGACAGTTTCGCAGTAAACAGTAAATAATGTTAACATTTCGGGCGTTGTATGATTCAATTATCAATAAATCGTCGAAAAAGATCGACAGAAATAGTTCTGCATGACACACGGAACTTACTGAATCATAATTTCGAAAATGAATGGCCAATTTCGAAATTGGGCAAAGTTCCGTGCCCAATTTCGAAATTGGGCATGCCCAATTTCGAATTTAGGCAAGAATCTTAAAATCGGCACAACATATACGCTTCACGCCCTAGCAATTTTGTCGTGTATTCTGTAAACTATCCGGACATCTGAACCGCCCGTCACTAAATGCTCGTGCGTCTCGTGCATTCAGACCAGGTGTTAAATCACTAAGATTTTTTGTGTACAAATTGCCACTTTGATTTACTTATTGAAAACATACGAGAACTACGAAAGAAAATTGTGTATAAAATGCTGAGGCTTACTTTGCGAAAAAGAACCGAGTTTTTTGGTTTTTGATTTACCGTGTTTCGCAAATGAAGGTAGCTAGACGCTTTAATGTAGCCGAATCAACGGTTCCAAGGTTTATGAGACGTGTAAACGACACAGGAAGATTTACAGACCACCCACGTCCCGGTCAGCTGCGTGTAACAACTGTACGTCAACATAATTGTATACGTCAACGTCACTAACGTAACAGATTTGTGACGGCTCAGTCTACAGCAAATTCTATGGTTGGTAATCGCGAGCGGCCTATACATCGTGACACGGTGATAAATCGTCTGTGAAAACACTAGCTTCGCTGTCGTCGATGTTCAATGCCAGGCTCTTGACACAACGTGCATTTTGGCATAATCTGACGTCCATTCAGGCATTATTCGTGGCTTTAAAGGTCATTTTCTGTCCTGTTATGTTAACAATTGTAACATTTACAATTTTACATGGCTATACATCGGTTTTGTTAGATGCAGGAGATACCATTTGTAAAAGTACTATTTTGCGTTTTTAAATCGTGTCAGTTTAGTAGGGATAAAGGAGTTGGGTTTTAAAGGTACATTAACACATTATAACAGACTCCCCACAGGATGAAATATATGGAAAACAAAGTGGAAAAAGGAAAATGCTTGTGATAATCATTCTCTTTACTTCCCACAATGTTTTATATCTCAAAAGCCCACATAAATGAAGGATTTTATTCATATTCACTATAAATATCATTGTCGTCTGCTACTGTCAACAATTGTCGAATTTAACAAGACCAAAAATTGTCGTTTGGGAATGGGTTTAAGAACGAATTATTTGCAAGAAATTTGATAACAGGATTCCGTTTGTATAATCAAAAAAAAAAAAAAAAAAAAAAACAACAACAACAACAACAACAAAAAAAAAAAAAAAAAAAAAAAAAAAAAACACACAAGAGCTGTCACTGTAAGATGACAATGCCCCCGACACCGCTTCGATTTTAAATTATGGCCAATCTATGTTCAAGGTCAAGGTCATCCAGGGGTCAAGGTCACCAAAGTATGTGCCTACAGAAAGGTAATGTACCAAGGAATGTTGTGGTAAAGTATGAAGCGAATATGTTAAGTAATAAGAAAGTTATGGCCAATGTTAAAGTTTTTGGACGGAATGACGGACAGACGGACGGACAGACGGACGGACGGACAAGTCAAATTTATGATGCCTCCCTATCGGGGGCATAAAAACACCCTATATCTACATTTCCCGAACAGAACCTGGCTTTGACGTCGCGAACAGAAATGGCTTGGGAAAAACATGATGCAAAAGAAGTAAATGCTGGTCATCAGCATTTTCTCCTTTTGTCCCGTTGTTTTCTCTGCTTTAATATTCACAAATTCTATCTTAAGTAGCACCCATTTTGTGCCTGTGCAGTTTTCAAATTGGGCCACCCTAAAATATGTCATTGGGGAAAGGGTTGATAAAAGATTCAAACCAAAGACCAACATCCTGAATGCATCATCCGCCTAACTTCTCTTTTTGTTTTTTGTTTTTTTTTTCTAAATAGGGGGCGATTTTATCTAGCTAACCGTGACGAAACTTCGGACAAACGGTTGCATTTCGTTGGTGTTGTTATACAATCTCGTAATTACGGCTTGATTCAAGCCGTAGTTACGAGATTTTATAACAACACCGAATGTTTATGAAAACATAACACTAAGCAAAGTCTATTTTTAGCAAAAGAATCATGGCTATTCCATATCACAATCCGGTTTACAAATTAAAAATATATAAATAGAAGGTTCAAACCAAAGACCAACATCCTGAATGCATCCACCGTCTAACTTCTGTTTTTGTTTGTATTTTCTAAATTTATTGAGATTATCTCAAGTGGGTTAATCCCGTGCAGATTATGTAGTCACTGATTGGCTAATGTGATTATAATACATGTCAATGAATTTCAAATCTTCCGCATTTTAGTCTTAAATTACCCGTAATTATACAACAACCATTGTTAAACAAAGAACCGAACCTCTCTGAGGCGGCATTTAAAAAAGGACGTGCATGTTTCTAAGATTAAAGTAGTCCATCCCTAATGTGATTCGCGCGACGTCCGGATTTTTAGGGCGAAGTTTAAAACATGTTTACGACCGCGCCCGAATAGGTTCGGATATGTAACGCCGAGCAAAAAATTCCGACGTTTTATAAATCTCAAAATGGCCACATTGCGGATATTCTACCTTAGTGTAGGTTATGCTAGGTTCCCATTGTCGATCAAATCAACTCGATCAAGCCCGATCCAGCAATCGAGTACAGATCGATTTCGATCGACATAGGTTATCGGGAATGGTCGGAGTGATCGAGCTTGATCTGTACCGTTCGGGCTTCTTTTTCGATGTTTTAACTGTCAAAAAAATTCGTATAAGATCGAGCAGCAAATTGATCGGAAAGGGATCGTGTATTGATCGGGTAAACGATCGACCTGATCGAAATCAACCATGTTTTGAATTCAAGAGTGATCGGGTTAATATCTTTTAGCCTACTTGATCTTTCACCCAACCTACACTCGATCACCCCGACTTGTACTCGAGTGGTTACCGTCGATATGCCGATTAGCTCGACCTCTGCTTCATCTGTTCACCCGTTCCAATTGGGTGTAGAGGTCGGGTCGATCGACTAGAGATAAACAACAACAACAACAACAACAACAACAACAACAACAACAACAACAACAACAACAACAACAATTTGTTCACGGGAGTGTGGGTTGTCCGGGAGTATTTTCCAGCTTATATCAAAATTTTAGTTTAATATCATACTTTTTTGTTATTTCATCCTTTTTATGACATTGAAACAGGTCTTACGTATAATTGGTCACTGAAATTACGCATTGAGTGGGTGGATACTTTTTGCTAAATTACTGCAAAATTAACGTAAGAATTGTCAGTAATTAACACCAGTTACACCAGTTTTGCACAATCTACGCAATTTGTTCTTCCTGGGTAAAAAAAGCAGTTCTAACCCTTTCTCAAACGGTAAAAGTCCACGGTGGTCCAATTTGAAAGCTGCTGGCGATAAAGAAGGTAAATATGTACGATAAAGTTCAGGAAATATTGAGGCAAAAGGAGAAAATGCTGATTTTTCAGAATTTTCTTCTTTTGCCTCTATGTTTTCCCAAGCCATTTCTGTTAAAGATGTTAAAATAAGTTCTTGTTTTGGGAAATGTTAACTGCCTAGTTGCAGATAGACTGATGATAACGATTGTTTATGATCATCATTCAATTAAAATATGTGACCCGTCACGCTAAAAGGGACCTTATCCGAACTCCAAAAATCCAAATTTTGACAAACTTATCAGACTCCACACAGGTTAACCAGATACTGTATGCGAAAAATGAACATAATAGTGAGATAGGGGAAACATTCCGGATTTAGAAAATTACATAATAGTGAAAAGGGTCGATATTATTCACACTTTCTATAAGGTCCCTTTTAGCGCGACTGGTCACATAAAATTATGTAAGAAGGGGAATTTTGTGATGATTTTTGGTCATAGTTTTTGCCCTTTTCCACGAAGATCAGTAGAAAGAGAGAAGAAAAAATGAGGAAAAGGATGAGAAAAGAAGAAAAATCTATTGATTTGCAACAATGCTTATAACTAAGACTTTATCTTTTGGAAGAAGAAGAAGAAGAAGAAGAAGAAGAAGAAGAAGAAGAAGAAGAAGAAGAAGAAGAAGAAGAAGAAGAAGAAGAAGAAGAGAAGAAGAAGAAGAAGAAGAAGAAGAAGAAGAAGAAGAAGAAGAAGAAGAAGAAGAAGAAGAAGAAGAAGAAGAAGAAGAAGAAAGAAGAAGAAAGAAGAAGAAGAAGAAGAAGAAGAAGAAGAAGAAGAAGAAGAAGAAGAAGAAGAAGAAGAAGAAGAAGAAGAAGAAGAAGAAGAAGAAGAAGAAGAAGAAGAAGAAGAAGAAGAAGAAGAAGAAGAAGAAGAAGAAGAAGAAGAAGAAGAAGAAGAAGAAGAGAAGAAGAAGAAGAAGAAGAAGAAGAAGAAGAAGAAGAAGAAGAAGAACTGCGATATAGCCATTTTAAAGTAGGAGAGCTCGAAAAGCCAAAGAATAAAAGGCTGAAAAAGAAGGGGGAAAGATAAAGAAGAAAGAAAAGACAAAATGGAAGAAAAAGAAAAGAAAAGAAAAAAGAAGGATATAAAAAGAAAGTAATTGTTTGGAAAAGGGTGAATAAGACAAAGGAACGAAATTACAATGACCACAAACTATGATTTCTGATTGTCTAAAGATAAGAGTGTAGTGCCAATGTACCGAGAAGTTATTATTTGTAACTCTTCCCCAAATGGAAAAAAAATAAAATTTGAAATTTTAAAGCAACTGTAGACGACAAAAGCATGCTGATGAAGTCAAAATTTGTG